>MU671161.1:0-24903 GCA_026770625.1 Nicotiana glauca | reverse complement strand
GGGGGAGGGGGAGGGGGGAGGTCTGTCACTACTATGACATAAAAAGGCTAAGGATGCTACAAAATCAGAATCATTCGATCATAATGGAACTCCTCCTCCACATGGTGGGTCCTCAGAAGCCACGTAATCATACTTGGGAAATACAAGCGGGGAGCCCCAAGTGGTCGTACTCGAGCCATGTGCTCAAGCATCATCTTAACCCCATCAAACTTCATCCGAAGCAAGAGAGCATAATTGAGACATACCTTCAATCGGGAGACATCAGTGTCATTCTGGGTAGGCATGATCTTTACATTAATGAACTAGAGAATGACTCTGGCGGGACGCTGGAAATGGAACTTCTTCATGTCCTTGTGGAACTCATTAGCCTCGCGTGTCTATGTGGCAAGAGACCCCATATCACACAGCAGCATTTAATATTAGGATAGTTGGGCCGACGCATCAACCTCAGAAACAACTTATGCGAATGCTCCGTGAATCCCATGATTTTATTTATGACCTGGGAAAAAAAAGGAATCATCTTGCCTCTTACCTCCACTTCATGCCAATTTGCGTAGAATTCCTCGGCCATAACCACATTCACTGATTCACCCATATGGAACAAGCTTTCAAAGCCTAGGAATCTGATGATGTTATAAATCCCCCAGGTATTTCCTAGCCATCATCAATGCCAACTTCTGGGTCAGGAATGACAGCCAAAATAAAGGTCCGATACCATATTCTAGCATGAGCTGGCACAACCCGAATGCCATAATTGCAGCCTGGCACTACATTCGCATTGGATAAATATGCTCCTCTTCCTCTTCCATTGGGGCAGGAGGAGGTGCCTGCCTACCTCCTTGATGGCTACTAGAGGCAACCTCCGAGGTACCTGTGTTAGAAGTTTGCTAAGTGTAGATGCCCCCTTTTTCTTGTGAAATCGGTTTTGTGACATTTGGGCGGACAACTCATTTCCTTTTGGGAATTGATTTTGCAATTTTGAAGAGTCTCCATCTACTGATTAAGTGCATTAGGACACTAAGAAGGGTTTGAGTTGAAGAACTAGAGTTTGGGTAAGGGCTAGAAATTATCTCGGGGGGAAGGTATTAGGCACCCCCCAAGATCCACTAGTGTGGTTCCCGGCCATGTTATAATTGTAACTTCACTTATCAAGTAAACAAATAAGGGTTCAAATAGAGGGAGTTTTCGCATAATATTGCAAGCAAATTGAAATTTGAGGAGAAGTAAAGAGGGCAGGAATTTTAAGAAAATATTTAAACAATAAATCAAAACAAGTAAAAGGGAAGGGGGTCCTAGGTTTATAATCAATATGGATCACATCAATACAATACCCGGCAATCAATCCCCATTAAAGGGGTTACGCGTGCTATTAGCGCACTGGTCATCATGTCCATATCTACCCTTCCCACCCGTTAAGCTATTACCCATCCCAATCCTATCAGTCCCGGAGGCATTTGGGACTACTAATCCTAAAAGGGGGCAAGAGTTTGGGGCTTTTTTAGAGTTTAAAAGGATAAAATTCTAAGGTGACAAACAAAACACATAATGCAATTAGGGGAAACACATAGCAGATTAAAGGCTCAAACAGGCCTCCTCACTTAGAGAAGCAAATTATCTAGCATGACTTCAAATACTGTTTATAGTCTGAATTAAATTTAAAGTGTTAGGACAGGCTGCTTCATCACATATTTCTCAGATGAGAAGTTCGAATTAGGCCTTGTCTGGTTGTAGTTTATCAGAGACTAACACAGTTGATTAATTACCTACTGGTTTGCCTAGATGAGGCCTATAAGCATGATATCTAACAATACAGAAGGCGTACTGATTTTAAAGAAAGGTTACTAGTTTAATAAACAAAAGTTTTGCAGATTTTAAATGATCTTGCTACTGATTTTAAACTCATAGATGAAATAGACGAAAGCTGAATCAACTGATTACATCCTATAGGCATGATTTCTAAGCAGTGTTGGTTTTAAGATTACTATGTAAGTGCAGGAGTCCTATCGACAGGGTATATAGAATGAATTTGATTATCATTAAACCTATGATTATTTTCCTAGTGACAGACGTATATACAGAGGTGCATAATCAAAACTATAAGCATGATTTCTATATGCAGAAACTTATAGGCATGGTTTCTAGTAATGAAACAATCTTATAGGCAGGATTTCTATGTTTAATGCATAACTAATAGGAAGGATTTCCAAATGCGTAAGCGCAGAAACTTATACATGATTTCTATATGCAGAAACTTATAGGCATGGTTTCTAGTAATGAAACAATCTTATAGGCAGGATTTCTACGTGTAATGCATAATTTATAGGCAGGATTTCTAAATGCGTAAGTGCAGAAACTTATACATGATTTCTATATGCAGAAACATATAGGTAGGAGTACTATATGTTATGCATGAATGCAGAATTTGTAAATAGTAATCCCCATGAGCATGTTGTCTGCACATATGCATACATAAATTACCCTCCCTTTTTCACTAGAACCCCATAGTTATTACAAATTATTTGAGACTCGAATGAATCAAGAAGGATAAAAAACTACATCAGAAATTCAAGCTACAACCAAACAGCCTAATTTAGACTCAAGGTCTAACAATATGAGATAAACCAACTTCCAGGATCACTTTTCCAAGACCTTTCTCTTATTTGGGATGTGTCAAAGTTCCCTAAGAACCTCAAAGGGCTCTGGGAAGTTCTTGCACCCCAAATATATTATAGAATGAGATTATAGTATAGTGTGGAAGGGCCAACCCTCAAATGTAGGGATAGGGGGTAGGGATTCACAATAGAAAAAAGTGCAAGGAAAGAGCATACATAGTTTAATCACTGAACATGAACATCAAAGTATACAAGAATGCTGAAACTATAAAGTAAACACATAGAGGTGAGGTAGAAAAGTTAAAACAGACATACCAGTTTCAGGGAAAACCAGTAAAAAATAGTAGTCTTGAAAAGCCAATTTCTAAGCAAGCAGTTCCAAAAGATCTCAGAAAAGAAGAGTGCTGAGAGAGTATTGAACTCAAAGCAGTATTGTAAGTGTGTAAGTTGAAAGCAAAAGGTTCGAAGGTATTGAACTCGAAGTGTCCTTAAAAGTGCGGAAGGATAGTCCCTTTTATTGTGCAGAGGAGCAAGTAAGTATAGAATTTCCCTTCAGTTAAGGGATTTGATTTCAAATGGGTAGTATACAATTAAGGAAAGAATTTGATTAAAATCTTTTCAAAGTAGCGTAAGAGGGGTAAATACACAGAAGTTATTTAAAGAAAAAGTTCAATGGTACACGGCTTGAAAAAATAAGGAAAGGGAATCAATCAAACAGCCAGGAAAATCAAACTTTCAGGACTAATTCGAATGAACCATGTCAGAAAAGGTAAAGGAGGTTCAATTAGGCAAAATCAATAATAATCAGTCAGGCCTTATTAAAAAGGATTTTGGAATCAATCAATTAATTAGTAAACCCTTTTGAAAGTAGAGTCCTTATATATAAAGCATACAAATATGTGAATCAAGAATGGATTGTCAAGTTATTTATAATCATAAGCAAGAAGGGGTACAAGTCCAATTTGTAGACTCACAATGAGTCTGAGAGTCCAGGGTCCTAAAGTGGAACTCTAATCCAAACACAAAAAATCAAAATCGCCAAAGGAAACCCTAAAACGGGGTTTCAAGGTGAATCAGACAATAGAAATGAGAAGGCAAGTTACCCGATAAAGGTTCAAAAGTCTTTTCCAAAGACTTATGAGAAATAAATAGACACAATACACAGTTAAGAGCATGGAGAACACGTTTTGAGAAAAAACTCAGAACTTAAACAAGTTCAGAAGAGAAAGTGATACAAACTTAGGCAAAAATAGATGAATCATGCTTAGTAAGAACACAAACATAGTCCAGTAAAGCAAACAACCTCAAAGAACTCACAGTAAACACATATAGTAGAGGGATAAGGAAAACATAACACGGATTATCATGTTAGTACATGAGTAACAAGTATAGTAGAAAAAAAAGTAGAAGAACAGTACATGTGTAGCAAAAGAAGTCATACGATCATAACACACACAAACACACATAAAGAAATAACAAAAAAAATCAGAAAGATGCCGTTGAAAATCCTTTCAGAAACCCTAAATCGAAGTTAAATGATTTTAAAAAGAGAATTTGGGGAAAACCTTTAAAAAGTTCAATAGAACACAGACATTTTCTAGATCTAAGAAAAATAAGCAATTAAAGAACCTCATACAGCTTAGGGTTTCAGAAAAAACCCTAGAAATGAGAAAGGTCTTAAGAAAAGTTAGATCCTGAGTCGAAATAGCTCATAGTGCTTGAATATGCCAGAGTAATGGTCGGAGAGGCCGTGGAACCAAAAGATCTGAGAAGATCCGAAGAGAGCCATAGAAGTCGGGCCTCAAATCATCAAACAAACAAGGTTGAGCAGTGGCTAAGGGTAAGTGTGGACCATCCATGGCCGGAGAGGCCATGGATTCCGGTGAAAATACGTTAAGGAAGGTGGGAGGAGGCTAGGGTTCCAAAGAGCTGATGAGAGGATTTGAGAGAGTTTGGGATTCCAGGGCGGCGGGTCAGGTGAGAATGAGGGGCAAGTTTTGGCCGTTGATATTGAGTGATCAACGGTCCAGATTTAAGTGGGCTGGTGGGGAACGGGCTGGGTCATTTGAAATTGGGTCATGGGTTGGGTCCAAATTGAAACTGGGCTAGTTTAATTGGGTAGAATTGGGTCAATATAGGGGCCAAAATTGAAATAAAATGAGGTTGTAATTGAAATAAAAATGAGGCTAAATATTGAACAACCAATTTTCCCTTTTTATTTATAAAAAATAATAAAGATAATTTTAAAAGAAAATTAAAAATACAAAAACAACTAATAGTACATAAATATTAATTTAAAAATACTGAACCTAATTTTACAATTATAAAATGCTATTAATCTTAAAGTAGGCTATAATTGCAATTATATGCAATTTAGTCTTTTAAATACCAAATAAAATCTGTAAAATTTAAAAATAAAAATCACCTTAACTATATTTTTGTGTAAATATGAGAATAAAATAGGTCATTCACCAAAATGATAATCGTTGGAAATAATTATTGGATTTTATAATGCTAAAATAGACAATAAATTAATTTTGAAAATCTTTAAAAATTATGTAAAATACCAAAACACTTGAGAATGCTTATATATGTATGTACATGCTATTTTGAAAGTATTTTGTATATGAAAAAATACATAGGAAAAAATTGGGTATCAACAGCTGCCCCTCTTTGCCCGGGAAGGATGAAAGAGTTGTCGGATAAAGATATAATGGCCAATTTGACCGAACGAAATGACTTGAAGAATTTTGACCGAGCTCGGGTTCCTAGGCTTCCTACATATCCCTGGTCTTACAGGAATCAGGCCATATATAGTTCGGGATCCGTCAACGGAATATGCCGATGGAGACTTTTCCATGAACGGGCGCGATGGATGGTCAAAATCTAGTAGGCTGTGGGGACCGGAGCGGGATCGCTCCTACTGAGATGGACGTTGCTAGTCGGTTTACCTGCAAATGAGCAATACGAACATATATTGTTCATAAATTTAAACATGATTCAAGTTTTCATTGGACCATGAATGCTATCTTTGGACGGTTATGATGATGTCCTCAGACCATGACGTCCTAGGCCATGAAGCATATGATAAAGGATTTGCAGGCTATGAAATAATGTTCTTGGGCTATGAGAATGATGCCTCCGAATGGTGATGCCTTTGAATAATGATATTCAAGAGATAAAGGAGTCCTCAGGTCATGGCATGGCGTTCTCAGGCTATGAAGATGGTGCCTCCAAACAATGACGCCCTTGGATAATTTGGCAATCTTTCATCCCATGAAAATGAAAAAGGTATCGATTTTTCAGCCATGCAAGGTATAAATGAAAACGACGATCTTTCAGCCGATGCAGGATTTAAATGAAGTGGCAATATTTTAGCCGTGTAAAATGTAAGTAAAACGGCAATCTTTCAGCTGATGCAGGATTTAAATGAAGTGGCGATATTTCAGCCGATGCAGGATTTAAAGTGGCGATATTTCAGCCATGCAGAATGTAAGTAAAACGACGATCTTTCAGCCGATGCAGGATTTAAATGAAGTGGCGATATTTTAGCCAATACAAGACATAAATAAAAATGGCGATATTTCAACCGATGCAAAATCTAAATAAAGGTGGTGTTATATTAGCCATGAAGATGGAGGTAGAGCTTAACCTCGAAAGTCAGAATGATAGCCTTATGCAATCCAGAAGAATGCAGATGGAGGTAGAGCTTAACCTCGGAAGGCAGAATAGTAGCTTTATGCAATGCAGAAAATGCAGATAGAGGTAGAGCTTAACCTCGAAAGGCAGAATAGTGGCCTTATGCAATGCAGAAAATACAGATGGAGACAGAGCTTAGTCTCAGAAGGCAGGATGGTAGCCTTATGTAATACAGAAGAATGCAGATTGAGATAGTGCTTAGTCTCGAAAGGCAGAAAGGTAGCCTTATGCAACGTGGGAGAATGCAGATGGAGGTAGAGCTTAACCTCGGAAGGCAGAATAGTAGCCTTATGTAATGCAGAAGAATGCAGATGGAGACAGAGCTTAGTCTCGGAAGGAAGAATAGTAGCCTTATGCAGTGCAGAAAAATGCAAACAGTAGTAAATTTTCTTAGCTGATAGCTGATTGCGATATTGTGGCTGCTGGGGATGTTGTATGCGGATAGCAAGTGTGAATAGGTGATGGTTCTGAGGGTCATATTCCCGAAAAGTATGAGTGTATAAATGTATTCGGCGATTTGCAACTTGGGTGCCTGTATTCAAAGAAAAATCATGAGTTTGTAGAGGGGAAAGGTTAGTTCGTATTCCCCGAAGACTTCACTTATGCTGCTTGGCTTTGTTTTCAGTGATGTTGTGTAGCATTGGGGTAGCATCGCTAAACAAAGCAATTTAATAGTAGATATGCATGATTTAGTAAAGTGTAACATAAATGTATAATTGAAAATAATTTATTTTTATATGAAACGACGACTGCGACATGATTCAAGACATTGAAACCTCTTTTGCTCCGAAATTTTGAGGGTCTTCCTCTAAATTCTACCCCAATTTACTGGGTAGCTGCTTCTGACGGCTGTTTGCGACGATCTGCTGAAGTTACTTTGGAATTTTGAGGGCCCTTCTCAAAATTCTGCCCCAGTTTCTAACTATGGGGGAAATGAAAATTTTATTGAATTGTGACCGAACCTATAGGGCTGCCTATGTATCCCTTCTTAAACAAGAATCAGGTCGGACGTAGTTCCAATTACATCATATAAGGAAATCATAAGTGTTACATGTAGTATCAATTTACTGCATCTGAATTGATCGGCTTCAGCCAAACCTCTCTGTACATTTCTACAAGTATGAGGAATCCTCCTATTAGAACCCGATGAACCATATACGGACCCTGCCAGTTGGGAGAGAATTTCCCTTTGGCTTCATCTTGAAGTGGAAAGATTTTCTTCAATACCAACTATCTTAGTGTGAATTGTCATGGCTTGACTCTTTTGTTAAAGGCTCTGGACATTCTGTTCTGATAAACTTGACCATGAAAAACTGCGTTCATTCCTTTTCCATCTATAAGGGTTAACTTCTCGTAGCGACTCTTTACCCATTATGCGTCGTCAAGTTTTGCTTCCTGTATGATTCTCAACGAGGGAATTTCTACCTCAATGGGAATGAATGCCTTTGTACCATAAACCAACATATAGGGAGTTTCCCGGCTGATGTGCGAACTATGGTGTAGTACCCCAATAAAGCAAATGATAGCTTCTCGTGCCACTACTTATGCTTTTCTATAATTTTCCTTAGTATCTTCTTGATATTCTTATTGGTGGCTTCTATGGCTCCATTCATCTGAGGTCTGTAAGTTGTACAATTCTTGTGTTTGATCCAGTCACTATTGATATTTGAACTATTATCAGTGATGATTGACTCCGGAATTTCGAACTGATAGAAAATGCGGTCGCGGGCAAGGTCTGTCACGACTTTCTTTGTCACTGCCTTGTAAGAGGCTGCTTCAACCCATTTGGTGAAATAATCAATTGCCACTAGAATGAACCTGTGCCCATTTGATGCAGCAAGCTCGATATGTCTAATGACATCCATTCCCCAAGCGGCGAACAGCCATGGCGAGCTTGTTGCAGTATGCTCATTTGGAGGCACCTTTATCATGTCTGCATGTATCTGATAGCGATGGCACTTTCGGACATACTGGATGCTGTACGTTTCCATAGTCATCCAAAAATAACCTGCCCGGAGTATCTTCTTGGCTAAGACAAAACCGTTCATATATGGACTACAGGTCTAGCATGAATTTCCTCGAGCAGTTTAGATGCTTCCTTTGCATCGACATACCTTAGTAATCCCAAATCAAGAGTCCTCATATATAGTATTCCTCCGCTATGAAAGAAATTGTTAGTTAATCTCTGGAGTGTACGCTTCTGAGTGGGATTTGCAAGCTCTAGGTATTCTCCTTTTGCCAAGTATTACTTTATATCGTGAAACCAAGGTTTTCCATTACCTCTTCTTCGACATGAGCACAGTAAGTTGGTTGGTCATGAATTTTTACCGGAATAGGATCTATGAAACTCTTATCTGGATGTTGAATCGTAGATGATAGGGTTGCCAATGCATCAATAAACTCATTATGGACTCTGGAAAAATGCCGGAATTCCGTCTTTGTGAATCTCTTCCTCAACTCCTGTACATGATGCAAATACGGGACTATCTTGGAATTTTTAGTTGCCCATTCTTCTTAGACCTGATGTATAATGAGTTCTAAATCTCCGATCACTAGCAACTCTTGAATGCTCATTTGAATTGGCAGCTTGAGCCATAAGATGCAGGCTTCGTACTCGGCCATATTGTTGGTGCACGAGAACCTGAGCTTGGCAGATACCGGATGATGCTGGCCAGTTTCTGATACTAGGACTGCTCCTATGCCAACTACTTTAAAGTTTGCTGCTCAATCGAAAAACATTCTCTAACCATTATGGGATTCTTCAATATCTTCTCCTATGAAAGATACATCTTCATCATGAAAATGTGTCTTTAGGGGTTCGTATTCTCCGGCTACGGGATTTTTGGCAAGATGGTCTGCCAGTGCTTGTCCTTTGACTGCCTTCTGAGTCACGTAAACAATGTCAAATTCACTCAGCAGGATTTGCCACTTGGCTAATTTGCCAGTGGGCATGTGCTTCTGAAAGATGTACTTCAGCTGATCCATTCTTGGTATGAGATAAGTAGCATAGGCACAGAAATAGTGCCTCAGCTTCTGAGCTACCCGAGTCAGAGCACAACAAGTGCATTCTAACAGAGAATATCAGGCCTTATACGGGGTGAACTTCTTGCTGAGATAGTAGATGGCCTGCTCCTTTCTCCCTGTTTTATCATGTTGCCCCAGAACACAACCAAATGCTCCATCCAATACTGCAAGGTAGAGTAATAGAGGTCTTCCTGGCTCAGGCGGGACCAAAACTGGTGATTTTAACAAGTAATCCTTGATTCTGTCGAAGGCTTTCTGACAGACATCGATCCATTTAGTGGTGGCGTCCTTCTTTAACAACTTAAAGATTGGCTCACAAATGACAGTGGACTGAGCTATGAACCGACTGATGTAGTTAAGTCTCCCTAAGAAACTCATAACCTCTTTCTTGTTCTTTAGTGGTGGCAATTCTTGGATCGCTTTGACCTTTGATGGATCCATTTCTATTCCTCGGCGACTCATAATAAACTCGCGTAGTTTTCCGGCAGGAACCCCGAATGCACATTTGGCGGGATTTAGTTTCAGGTTGTACCTTCTCAGTCTGTGGAAGAACTTCCTCAAATCTTCCATGTGGTTAGTGGCTTTCTGGACTTGATGATAACATCATCTACATACACTTTGATTTCTTTGTGTATCATGTCATGTAAAATAGTAGTCATGGCCCTCATGTAGCTTGCCTCAGCATTCTTTAACCCATACAACATCATCTTGTAACAATACATCCCCCACGACATAATAAAGGCTATTTTCTCAACATTTTCTTCGTCCATCCAGATTTGATGATACCCAGCAAAAGAATCAACAAATTATTGTAGCTCGTGCTTGGCACAGTTGTCAATTAGAATGTGTATGTTTGGCAAGGGGAAGTCCTCTTTGGGACTGGCCTGGTTGAGGTCCCGATAGTCGACACAGACTCTGACCTTCCCGTCCTTCTTCGGTATTGGCACGGTGTTGGCTAACCATATTGGATACTCTACTACCCTGAAAACCTTGGATTTGACTTGCTTGGTTACTTCTTCCTTAATTTTCAAACTCATGTCAAGCTTGAACTTCCTAAGCTTCTGCTTTACCGGTGGGCATGTAGGATCGGTTGGCAGTTTGTGATGTACTGAGACCGGTCATAGCATCATAGGACTAGGCGAATATGTCATCGTATTCCCTTAGGAATTTTGTGCACTCTTTCCTTTTTGATGGTGTGAGATGAACACTAATTCACGTTTCTTTGATGTTTTACGCATCCCTCAGATTGATGATCTCAATCTCGTCCAGGTTAGACTTAGATATATTCTCAAAATCCTCAACCTCTTTAACAACCTCTTCTAGTATATCATCTTCTTCTAAGTCTATATCCATTTGTTGCGTTATCTCGTTGCATGTCACAGTCGTCAGTTCATCAAGATAAGTAATAGTAATGCTGTGTAAATAAAGTACTCGATAAAAAGTAATAAGAGCAAGATTTATAAGAAACTGAGATGCTTTGATAAATTTCATAATTCTTTTGAACATTGGAACTCTTATTTCAAAATTAAAATGCGGAAAGAAAGTCAACTAGCGAAAAATAAAGATAATGCATGGTGCTTTGTTCAGCCTTGCTGCCCCGAAGCTTTCCGAGCTCTGGTGGTTCTGATGGACCAATTGTTGAGGTGCTCTCCTCGGCTCACGGCTTGTATGGAAGGTCGTTCCTCCTCCTACTCCTCGAAAATGACATAACAATCCATATTATCATTTTCCAAAAATAAATTCATTATTGCCTCCATCGCTTCCTCTTCTTCTGTTCTGTATATAACATTGGTTGGTTGAAAAGTATGCTCCATGCAAGGTATCGGTTGTTCTAGTGGGTACTAGAGACTACGCCATGGTGGCGACCAGTGGTTGAATTCTTCCCAAGTGTATTCATATCCCGAACCGAAAGTGGTACCGTGCTTCTTCAACTTGATAGGCTTAGCAATTCCTTGGAGATTCTTGCAAGTCCCTTGTCAGGTTCGTATACGCACTAGTTCAATATGCTTTCTATTTTGTTATACCACTATTTATCCTTGTCCACGGCATTGACTCGCTCAATGTGGTGGTAGGTTTCTTCGCCTATCTTTCTTCTTCCCCCTATTGCTGGGATGGTCTGGCGACTGTATATGGGACTGCTACCGTCGCCATGAATAATCACCTCTTGGTGATTCCACTCAAACTTTATTGCCTGATGTAGGGTTGATAATACAGCCCCAGCGGCATGGATCCAAGGTCGTCCTAATAGCAAGTTGTAAGATGCTGGGACGTCTACCAGTTGAAAGTCGACATCAAACCAAGTAGGTCCCATTTGCAAACACAAACTGATTTCCCCAATGGTGGATATTTGGGAACCATCGAAAGCTTTGACATTGATGGCTCCATCCTTAATCTCATGCAGGCTCTTTCCCAATGTTCTGAGAGTCACCAATGGACAAATATTAAGGCTGGACCCTCCGTCAATCAGAATCCTGGTGATGAAATAATCCTCGTATTGCACAGTTATGTGCAATTCCTTGTTGTGGCTTAAACCTTTCGGTGGCAGCTCTTCTTCGTGGAAAGGGATTTTGTGACTCTCCAATACTTTCCCTACCATGTTTGCCATTTCTCCTCCAGTTATGTTGCTGGGTACATATGCCTCGCTCAACACTTCAATAAGGCATTCTTATGTGCGTCAGAGCTTTGTAGCAGAGCTAAGATGGAGATCTATGATGGTATTTTGTTCAGTTGATCAATGACTAAGTACTCCTTGGCTTGTATCTTCCTCCAGAGTTTGTAGGGTCCAGTTTCAGTGATGATCGGCCGACCGGAGCCTTGCTTACTCAACTCAGCCAAATGCTTCGGCGTATAAACCCTACCAGTTCTTGTCATACCTTGTGCCACAACTGCTTTTTCGTATTTGGCTTTCCCTTTTCTCCTCGCCTCGGTTGTATAATCCCAAGGTATGACCTTCGTATGGAATGGTGCTATGGCCGAAATTGCTACCGGAATGGACACCCTTGCTTTGGAAGGTAACACAACAAATTTAAGTGGCGTAGGTGCCTTTGGGACCCAAACTTGACCTCAATCGGGCTTGGCATTTTTGCAGAAAAAGGTGCTTCGAACTCAAGTGGTATGGACATGTTCACTTTAGTGTCTCCAGAAGGATGGATCTGGACTACAATCAGATTAAGTGTGACTGTTGGTTTCTTTGGCTCGTCACCTTCAGCGATCAATCTGATCGATCCTTTGGGGTCCCAATCATCTTCTATCTCAATCATGTGAACACCTCCACCCTTGTGGTCTGGAAGAGGGTGGTTGCGGACATTCAGAGCATGATCCTTTGCCACGATGATCTTGTTGTCAATCAAAGATTGGATCTTATCCTTCAGATAGCGGCATTCATCAATGGTATGCCCCTTTATGCCTGAATGGTATGCACATGTTTTGTTTGGGTTGACCTATTAGGAAGGATTTTCTGGGGTTATAGCAGGGATAGGGGTGAGGTAACCAGTAGCTTTAAGCCTTTCATACACCTGGTCGATTGGTTCAGCAATGGCGGTGTATTATTTGGGAGGTCTGCGGTCGACGTTTGGTCGGGGTCTAGGGAAATTTTGGTGACAGGGAGGTGATTGATAGTGGGCTTGTTAGGTGTTCTAGTCTTGGTACACATGTACAGGTTGGGAGTATTTGGGTGAAGTAGGCTGATATGCGGGAGGTGGAGATGATTGGTAAGTAGGTGGTGGAGCATGGTAAGAGGGCGAGAGTGCTTGGTAATTTGGGGCAGGCTGATATATGAGTGGAGGTAATGGGTAGGTTTGGTATTGATTGGGGATTTCGTTCTCTGTGCAACCATCACGATACGCACATCCCTTTTGTTGGACGTGCCACCAGACTGTAGAGCCTTGTTGATAGCCTGTAATGCTTAAAAGTTAGAGACCATACCACTTTTAATACCTTCCTCGATCCTCTCCCCTAGCTTGATGATGTCAGAAAATTTCTGGCCTTCAATCAGCATCAACCTTTCGTAGTATTGTGGGTCTTAAGCCCAAATGAAAAACTTGTTCATTTGTTCTTCTTCTAAATCCGGCCTGACCTTGGCAGCTTCTGATCTCTAAAGAGTAGCATACTCACGGAATGTCTTCGTAGGTTTCTTCTTTAAGTTCTGGATGTAGAACACATATGGCGCATTTTTCGTGTTGAATCTGAACCTGTCCATGAAATCGGATGCCATACTTACCTAGTTTGACCACTTCTTCGAGTCTTGGCTAATGTAACAAGATAGAACATCCCCTTTCAAACTTCTCATAAAGAGCTTCATGCGAATCTTTTCATCCTTTCCTACTCCGACCAGCCTGTCGCAGTATGTCCTTAAATGAACTTTGGGATCCCTGGTGCCATCGAACATTTTGAACTTGGGAGGTTTATACCCCTCGGGCAGTTCGACATCTGGTTGAAAGCAAAGGTATTTGTAGTTCAGTCCCTCGATCCCCTTGCTTCCTTCAACACCCTGAACTCGGCTAGTCAGCTTCTTGAGTTCTGCGGATAGATTCCTGATAAGAGAGTCTTTGTCATTAGACTCAGGTTTGCTTGAGGAGGGATGAATGTGTGTGTTATGGTTTCCACATAGATGGGGGTGTTGTGGTGATGATCATTGTGGAGTTTAGTGGTTCAGGGATGAGCAGTGGGGTGTTGTTTGAAGTGTGGCATGTGTTACAGTGGTGATGGGGAGCGGGTTGGTTTTGTGGTTTCAGGATGTTTTGTGGTGGTGTGGGATTTTGAGTGTTGGGGAAGTTGACATCTGGGGTAGTGAGGGAAAATCACAAACTTGCCAAGTTTTGAACTTGGTGCAGTTCTTCCAGAAATTTCAATAACTTCTGCTCGAGCTGGGAGGAACTTTCCTTGGAAACCTGAATACCCTGAGGAGCCTCTACCCTTTCAACTGAGTTCTACTTTCTGATGTTGCTCAAATCTTCCATTTTTCCCTTGTTCTTGTTTCTGATAGGACTCGGAGGAGGAGAAGGTGGAGGGACCTTAGATCATGTGGAGTAAGTTGGCGATGCCAGAGTGCACGAACTAACCTTTGGGGAGGGGAATAAACAAAAGTAAAAACGAAGCAAGGTAACATGTTAGTGAGGATTGTAAGAAGAAAACGTTGTTATATTTAAACATATAATGCAAGAATATAAACCGTATCATAATTTGGGAGTCTAGTTATGCCCGAGGTAGGCCTAGCGACAAGTTGATTTGAAGAACTTATAATGCTAAATGCCTCATTTTATTGATAAAAGTAAGACGAATCCCAAAACGACACTAAAATAGCAGAATAGAATGGCACTAATGGCCATTGGCCTTATTACATTTAGAGCAAAGAAAAGACTCCTAACTACTTGGTCCCAGAAGGACCTTCCCCAGACTCGGCATCTTTAGCTCCATCTAACTACTTCACCAACTCACTTAGTCTTAGCAGCAAGTAGGCTCTAGCCAAACGTCCTCCTTTATTTCCCTCAACATTCTGGCAGTTTTCAATCCTCTGGATGAACTTCCTTTCTAGCTCCACTAAACCCCGCTCCAAATACCCCAGTCGCTTATTGGCGCTAATAGCCATATCTTTCTATTCTTCAATTAGCTTTTGATAGGCTTCTTGAATTTCCCGGTTCTCACTTTCGCATTCCCAAATCCTCTTGCGCAGTTGGTTGCACTTAACCTGTACTTCAGCCTTTTCGTCGATGATCCTGTGTCCTCGAACAAATCCGGGTTGTCCTAAGCCACTATGATCGTCTTCCAACTAGCTTGGAATAGTATGGAGTATAACCATCATGGTATCTGTTTGGTTCTATGGAATCCTTTCCAAGGACAATTTTGCAGTGCCACATCTGCTGAGCTTGACACTTGTATAGACTATCGTCATCTTGAAAGTCGGCCCTGAAGTGACTTATTTTGTCGACCCTTGGTACAACCTGCTTTCTTCCTGCCTGCCTCATGACTCATAGAGGGACATAAGGGTAAGTTCTTCTCAGACCGATGAGCATAAGAAACAGTGTATCCCGATATCGGATAATGAACTCTTCAGTAGGGAACCATTCGAACATCCATTGCACTTCGTCCTTTTTCATATTTTCGAACAATTCTACCCACCCTTTGGCATCTTCTGGTTGGGCAAACATGTTAGGCATATAGTTCATTCGCCTTGGCTGATGGAAGGTGATATGATCATCCCAGTCCCTGCACAGAATCTTTTGCCGATATTCACCCCTTTGGAGGTGCTCCATGTGCCAGAGTTGGAGCAGTAAGTTACAACCCTCAAAGTGCTTGGCTCCTCGTTGACAATTTTCCAGGGCTCGATATATCTCTATAACGATCATAGGTACTATGCTAAAAGGTTGCCTGCCAATTTCTTCCATTAAAGTCTTAGTGACCATGGCCAGTCTGGTATGGATCATATCCTTCTTCATAGGAAATAGTATCATCCCCAAAAAGTAGAACATAAAAATGAAGACCCTTCTATGGATATGCCCCAATGATGTGAGGGCGAATTCATCTAGGTAAGTGCGGTAGGACTTGCTATGGCCGCATCTCTCATACAAATAGTAGAAAGGAATGTAGGAATCCTTTAAGTAGTCAAATCTGTGTTCTTCTTTAGTCCCATCATTTTGAGAAAACCCCTACCCTTGCGATTTTCCGGCATTAGCAAACCTAGGGTCTCCCATGGGATACCAGCTAGTCCTCCTACTTCCTTGAGCAGAGGTGCTATTTCAAGGTCCCCGAAGTGGAACACAGACCTATCGCCATCCCAGAATAGAGTTGCAGCCTCTATGATTTTTTTGGCGGGTTGGATTTCCAGAAGAGAAGGCAAATTTCCCAAATATTTGCGGACGAGGGTCTGATCACTGGAGTGAAGGTCTTCCCACCAACTTAGCAACCTTGGGTGGATGTTGTTTACCATGCCGAATCTGGGGACTTCATGCCTCATTTTCTGCAAAACAAAGTGTTAGACCTTACCCCCACCGGACTCGACTATTTAAATATCAATAACTGGCATAAGCAGCATTTAGTTCTCCAAATAAATGCACATACGTGGTAATGTCCATTTGGGTTCCTAGGAAACCCAGTAGACTTTGGACAAGGCTATCTTAAAGAGTCATCATGTGGACAGCATAACCGATTCGGCTAGGTTTGACAGTGATGCATGCACAATTGAATAGAATAAGGTTTTTATGGGGTGCTAGACCAGTACCCTTGAGCGGACAAATCAATAGGGAAAGGCACGGAATCGTCGACTGCTCCGCTGATCAACTGGTTTTACCGTAAATATGCCTTTGCCAAATGTAGGGGGCGATAATATCGGAAGGGCGCAACTACTCATTATAAGCGTTGCTATGGTATTTTGTTTGGCACGAGTGGGATATGATGTTGAATATGCAATTACAAGAATGAAACAAGTTGTCACGTATTTGCGTGTTCATAAAGTAATGATTACAATAATTACTCATAATTACAACAGTATTGAAGGAAAGCGGTAAAAGAAAGCATTAAAGAAAAGAAACAAAGAGGCAAGTCAGTTTCATAGTAGAAAAGAGATAAAGACATTAAATAAAGGCAAAAAAGAAGCAGTAAAGTCACAAGTAACATGAAATGGTAAAAGCCTAAAGAACATCCCCAGTAGAGTCTCCATGCTGTCGATGCCCCCTTTTCTCGTGAAATCGGGGTTACGACATTTGGGCGGACAACTCATTTCTTTTTGGGAATTGGGTTTGAAATTTTGAAGAGCCGCCACCTAATTATTAAAGTGCATTAGGACACTAAGAAGGGTTTGAGTTGAAGAACCAGAGTTTGGTTAAGGGCTAGAAATTATCTCGGGGGAAGGTATAAGGCACCCCCAAGATCCATTAGTGTGGTTCCCGGCCATGTTATAATTATGACTTTGATTAACAAATAAACAAATAAGGGTTAAAATAAAGGGAGCTTTCACATAATATTGCAAGCAAATTGAAATGTGAGGAGAAGTAAAGAGGGCAGAAATTTTAAGAAAAGATTTAAACAATAAATGAAAACAAGTAAAAGGGAAGGGGGTCCTAGGTTTATAATTAATATGAATCACATCAATGCAATAACCGGCAAGCACTCCTCAGTAAAGGGGTTGCATGTGGTATTAGCGCACCAGTCATCATGTCCATATCTACCCTTCCAACCTATTAAGGTATTCAAATGCAGAATAGTATTGTTACTTATTACATGCTATTACCCGTCCCAATCCTATCAGTCCCAGAGGTATTTAGGACTACAAATACTAAAAGGGGGGAAGGAGTTGGGGGCTTTTTCAGAGTTTAAAAGGATAAAATTCTAAGGCGACAAACAAAACACATAATGCAGTTAGGGGAAACACATTGAAGATTAAAGGCTCAAACAAGCCTCCTCACTTAAACAAGCAAATTATCTAGCATGACTTCAAATACTGGTTAAAGTCTGAATTAAATTTAAAGCGTTAGGACAGGCTGCTTTATCACGTATTTCTATCAGATGAGAAGTTCGAATTAGGCCTTGTCTGGTTGTAGTTTATCAGGGACCGACACAGTTGATTAATTACCTACTGGTTTGCCTAGATGAGACCTATAAGTATGATATCTAACAATGCAGAAGGCATACTGATTTTTAAGAAAGGTTACTGGTTTTACAAACAAAAGTTCTGCAAATTTTAAACGATCTTGCTACTGATTTTAAACTCATAGATGAAATAGACGAAAGCTGATTCAACTGATTACATCCTATAAGCATGATTTCTAAGCGTTGTTGGTTTTAAGACGACTATGTAAGTGTAGGAGTCCTATAGACAGGGTATCTAGAATGAAGTTGATTATCATTAAACCTATGATTATTTGCCTAGTGACAGACGTATATGCAGAGGTGCGGAAACAAAACTATAAGCATGATTTTTATATGCAGAAACTTATAGGCATGGTTTCTAGTAATGAAACAATCTTATAGGTAGGATTTCTACGTGTAATGCAAAACTTATAGGAAGGATTTCCAAATGCGTAAGCGCAGAAACTTATAAATGATTTCTGTATGTAGAAACTTACAAGCATGGTTTCTAGTAATGAAACAATCTTATAGGCAGAATTTCTACGTGTAATGCACAATTTATAGGCAGGATTTCTAAATGCGTAAGTGCAGAAACTTATACATGATTTTTATATGCAGAAATTGATAGGCAAGAGTTCTATATGTTATGCATGAATGCAGAATTTGTAAATAGTAATCCCTATGAGCATGCTGTCTGCACATATGCATACATAAATTACCCTCCCTTTTTCACTAGAACCCCATAGTTATTACAAATTATTACAGACCCGAATGAATCAAGAAGGATAAAAAATTACATCAGAAATTCAAGCTACAACTAAATAGCCTAATTTAGACTCAAGGTCTAACAATATAAGATAAACCAACTTCCAGAATCACTTTTCCAAGACCTTTCTCTTATTTGGGATGTGTCAAAGTTCCCTATGAACCTCAAAGGGCTCCGGGCAGTGCTTGCACCCCCAATACATTGCATAATGAGATTATAGTGTAGTTTGGAAGGGCTAGCCCTCAAATGTCCAAGTTCAGAGGGAACTCAAGGTCCCAAAGCAAGGCTCATAGGAGGGGGCAGAACTTAGAGTCTAAGAGTAAGTGTAACTGCTTCCAGGGCAAGCTAGTGGTCATGCCCAGCAATCAGGAATGCTGGCACACCCCTGACCAGCCTGTTAGCCAAATCTTAAGAGTTAGAATCCATTGAAGATCAAGTTCAAACCTGAGCTGTAATTTGGATACTGTCAGGCCAAAACCTTAACTCAGACACATAGAGAGGAATAGGGGGTAGGGATTCATAGTAGAAACAAATGCAAGTAAAGAACATACATAGATTAATCATTGAACATGAACAACAAAGCAAACAAGAATGCTAAAACTATAAAGTAAATATATGGAGGTGAGGTGGAAAAATTAAAACAGACAAACCAGTTTCAGGGAAAACAGGTAAAAAATAGTAGTCTTGAAAAGCCAATTTGTAAGCAAGCAGTTCCAAAAGATCTCATAAAAGTAGAGTATTGAGAGAGTATTGAACTCAAAGCAGTATTGTAAGTGTGTCGAAGTGTCCTTAAAAGTGCAGAATGGTAGTCCCTTTTTATAGTGTAGAGAAGCAAGTAAGAAAAGTAAGAAAATAGTTTGCAATCCATCACACAGAATTTCCCTTCAGTTATGGGATTTGATTTCAAATAGGTATAATACAATTAAGGAAAGAAATTTGATTAAAATCTTTTCAAAGTAGCATAAGAAGGGTAAATACACAGAAGTTATTTAAAGAAAAAGTTCAATGCTACATGGCTTGGAAAAATAAGAAAAGGGAATCAATCAAATAGTAAGGGAAATCAAAATTACAAGCCTAATTCGAATGAACCAAGTCAGAAAAGGTAAAGGAGGTTCAATTAGGGAAAATCATTAATAATTAGTCAGGCCTTATTAAAAAGGATTTCGAAATCAATCAATTAATTGGTAAAACCTTTTGAAAGCAGAGTCCTTATATATAAAGTACACAAATATGTGAATCAAAAAAGGATTGTCAAGTTATTTAGAAGAGAGTTTAATCAAAGAAAGGTTCAGAATCATAAGCAAGAAGGGGTACAAGTCCAATTTGTACACTCACAATGAGTCTGAGAGTCCAGGGTCCCAAAGTGGAACCCTAATTCAAACATAAAAAATCAAAATCGCCAAAGGAAACCCTAAATTGGGGCTTCAAGGTGAATCACACAATAGAGATGAGAAGGCAAGCCACTCGATAGAGGTTCAGAAGTCTTTTCCAAAGACTTATGAGAAATAAACTGACACAATACACAATTAAGAGCATGGAGAACACGTTTTGAGAAAAAACTCAGAACTTAAACAAGTTCAGAAGAGAAAGTGATACAAACTTAGGCAAAAACAGATGAATCATGCTTAGTAAGAACACAAATATAGTCCAGTAAAGCAAATAACTTCAAAGAACTCACAGTAAATACATATAGCGGGGGGATAAGGAAAACATAACACGGATTATCATGTGAGTACATGAGTAACAGGTATAATAGAAAAAGAAAGTAGAAGAACAGTACATGTGTAGTAAAAGAAGTCATACGAGCATAACACAGACAAATACACATAAAGAAAGAACAAAAAAAATTAGAAAGATGCCTTTGAAAACCCTAAATCGAAATTAGATAATTTTAAAAAGAGAATTTGGGGAAAACCTTTAAAAAGTTCAATAGAACACAGACATTTTTCAGATCTAAGAAAAATAAGTAAGTAATTAACCTCAGACAGCTTAGGGTTTCAGATAAAACCCTAGAAATTAGAAAGGTCTTGAGGAAAGTCAGATCTTGAGTCAAAAAGGCTCATAGTGCTTCAATATTCCAGAGTAATAGTTGGAGAGGACGTGGAACCAAAAGATGTGAGAAGATCCGAAGAGAGCCATCAAAGTCTGGCCTCAAATCATGGAACAAACAAGGTTGAGTGGTGGCTAAGGGTGAATGTGGACCATCCATGGCCTGAGAGGCCATGGATTCCGATAAAAATACGGTGAAGGAAGGTGGGAGGAGGCGAGGGTTCCAAAGAGCTAATGAAAGGATTTGAGAGAGTTTAGAGTTCCAGGGCGGCGGGTCAGGTGAGAATGAAGGGGATTAGGGTATGTCGTTTGGTTTAATTATGGAAGGTTGAGTTTTGACTGTTGATCTTGAGTGATCAACAGTCCAAATTTAAGTGGTTAGGTGGGAAACGGGTTGGGTCGTTTGGAATTGGGTCGTGGGTTGGGTCCAAATTGAAACTGGGCCAGTTTAATTAGGTAGAATTGGGTCAATTTAGAGGCTAAAGTTGAAATGAAACGGGGCTTTAATTGAAATAAAAATGAGGCTAAATATTGAACAACCAATTTTCCATTTTTATTTATAAAAAATAGTAAAGATAATTTTAAAAGCAAATTAAATATACCGAAACAATTAATAGTGCATAAATATTAATTTAAATATACTGGACCCAATTTTACAATTATAAAATTCTATTAATCTTAAAGTAGGCTACAATTGCAATTATATGCAATTTAATCTTTTAAATACCAAATAAAATCTGTAAAAAAAAAATACAACAATCACCTTAGCTATATTTTGGTGTAAATATGAGAATGAAATAGGTCATTCACCAAAATGACAATCTTTGGGAATAATTATTGGGTTTTATACTGCTAAAATAGACAATAAATTGATTTTGAAAATCTTTAAAAATTATGTAAAATACCAAAACACTTGGGCATGCTTATATACATGTACATGCTATTCTGAAAGTATTTTGTATAGGAAAAATACATAGAGGCAAATTGGGTATCAACACTAAGACAGCGAGACATTATACCTGCACAAGACGAACAACCTTAGTCACAACACTTAAAACAAAAACAAACCAAATGGGGCTACAATCCTACACTTATGTTATTGGCAAGTTTACAAGTACAATGTATATAGGGGGCTCAGACTACCCTATTGAAAGCACGGCATATATATTCAACAACCCACCCAACCACCAACACAACATTCCAACAATATAATCATGAACTACACTAGTTTAAAAGACAAAATTAAGAAGCTAAACTAGTAATCAAGAGAAAAAGAATAAAAAGTTAGTCGAATTCATTACTAACAAAATCAGGCTACAATACTACACAAGCACAATAGCATGAATCGGACACCTAATTTGGCACCAAGCAACACATGAGCATGGGGTGGTCAATCAATTAGAAATTAGGGCTAACAAGTTAAAGTTTCACAACACAAGAACATGGCATTCCACCCCACACTTATTATCAAGCATCACATCCCACAAGGCACTTCCCTTCTAAATTTGCAGCGCTACACAATTTTATGTCACTAAGGCATTTCAACAAATACATTGTGGGCATATCTTGAACCTTCTTATTTCAATTCAAAGTGGATTGGAATCACCATACAACCAAATGAAATACAACCTAAACATCACCACATTTTCACAATAGCACCAAGTGCACAAATTTTAAACAAAACATCACTGATTTTCGGCCACATGGGCACCCACCAAGCTTCAACATATATTAATTCCATACCATCAAAAACACACCAAAAATCACCCATAATCATAAGAATAATAACCCTTACCCCCACAAGTTAAGCACCATTTTCGGCCATAGTAAGCAAAGCATTAAAAAAATTAGCACAACTACAACTACCTAGTGTTTGGTTTAAAGTAAGATAAAATTAACTAGACAAATAAGAAAAGCTAAAAGAGATAGAAAAGAAGAAATGGAGTTACTTACCTTGATGACGAATGAAGATAAGACGGGGATGAAAGGATGAAGAGTTTGAGGAAGAACAATGGAGAAAAGAAGAGGGGTTTAAGGTGAGAGAGAGAGAGAATAGAGTAAGAGAGACGTTTGAAAATGGGATGGGTCGGGGTGTTATAGTATCCAATTTAAAAACTTTAAAATTTTTTTTTTAAAATAAATTGCACTAACGCATTGCTGGGTACAGCGCCCATGCGATGTGGTAGTGGGGTTTTCCAGAGAGTCATATTTGACAGGTTTTGCCTATTTGGCATAGTGTGGCACCCCACGTGGCGCTTTATGCAGCACGGTAAGCCACTTTTCTCAGAGTCTCGATTTTGTTTTCACTTTTTAGCCTACGGGTCGCACCCCGACTCAATTTTGTACTTATTTTGTGTTCGATTCATGCTTATACCTGTTCAAACAATCATCAAGACTCCTATGTTCTAATAATACTAAACTATTATTATCTAACTAGTCTACAAAAATGATAAAAAGGGATAGAAGTAGTTTTGAGTTATTGTCGTCAGCTTGATTCTGTCACTTAGGCTTATTTGATCACAATGATAGAGGATTGCTTGTCAAATCCTCTAACTAGGTACTATTTCAACATATGCCCATTCACCGTAAAGCTTTCATTCTCTTTTTTTCTTGAATTTTAACGGCGCTGTACTGTGAGACATGTTTTACCACATACGGACTTGTCCATCTTGATTTGATTTTTCAGGGAACAACCTATGTCTACTACTGTATAGTAAGGCAGTGTCTCTTTCATGAAACTCTTTTGGCTTAATCAGACGATCATGCTACCTTTTTGTCTTTTCCTTGAAAATCCGGGCTTTTTCATATGCGTTTAGTATAAACTCCTCTAATTCATTTATCTATTCCAACCCGTGTTCACCTATACGACTAAGATTAAGATTAAGCATCTTAATTTCCCGATAAGCTTTATGTTCTATCTCAACAGGTAGGTGACAAGATTTTCCATATACTAATTTGAATGGTGAAGTCCCTATGTTTGTTTTGAACGCAGTTCTATACGCCCATAGAGCTTCATCCAACTTTATAGACCAATCCTTACTAGAAGCACCAACCATCTTTTCAAGAATTTGTTTAAGTTCCGGTTAGCCACTCCAACTTGCCCACTAGTTTGGGCATGGTATGGGGTTATTGTTTTGTGTGTGACCACTTGGGTTCTTGTTTTGTGTGTGACCACCCCATACTTGGATAGTAGTGCAGCAAACTGCTTGTTCACAAAGTGTGACCCATTGTCAATGATAATCACTCGAGGTGTCCCAAAGCGGGTAAAGATGCTCTTCCGTAAGAGCTCACACACTACCCGAGCATCATTGGTCCTAGAAGGGATTGCTTCGACCCATTTAGAGACGTAGTCGATAGCTACTAGGATATACTTATTAGAATGAAAATTTGGGAACAGGCCCGTGATGTCAATGCCCCAAATATAAAAAAATTCACATACCAGAATGGAGTTGAGAGGCATTTTATCCCTCTTGCTATTATTACTTGCCCTTTGACACTTGTCACATGCAGCTACATATGCTCGTACATCTTTGTACAAAGTAGGCCAATAGAAATCAGCTTCCATGACCTTTTTTGTAGTGCGATTTCCACCATAGTGTCGTCCAGCAGCTCCATCATGGCAATGAGATTGAATGCTTGCCATCTCTCCTTCAGGCACACATCTTCCAATCACACTATCTGCATACAGTTTAAACAAGAAAGGGTTATTATAAAAATAACTTTTTACCTCACCTTGAAGCTTTCTTCTTTGATCACGAGAGAGGTCACAATGTAACTATCTGCTAGCCAAAAAATTGGCTACATCAACAAACCAGGGCAGCCTTTCGAAGACCTCAACGATGGAGAAAATATGCTCATCGAGGAATTCTTCCCTTATTTAAACTGTTTCAATCGGATGTTTCTCAAGTCAAGATAGATAATCTACAATTTCATTTTCTGTAATCTTCCCATATTTGGTCTCCAAGTCAAATTCTTAGAGCAACAATACCCACCGCATCAGTCGTGGCTTGAACTCCTTCTTACTCAACAGATATTTCAAGGCCGGGTGACCATTGTGTACAATTACTTTACTCCCCACCATGTATGATCTAAACTTGTCAAAACAAAGGACCACAATTGTGAGCACGTGATTTTTGCCTCATATGAGAATTATTCCCAAAATTTCAAAATAAATAGTTTTGCATTGTGTGT
>MU671160.1:8063-73899 GCA_026770625.1 Nicotiana glauca | reverse complement strand
TATATATATATATATATATATATATATATATATATATATATATATATATATATATATATATATATATATTTTATGTGACTATAAATTATTACATAAAAATAAATTATTTTTAAATATAAAATTGGATCGTTCTTTTAATTTTTTATACCAATTAAAAAGAAAATAGATTTATATAAAGTGAAACGAATAATAAAAAAACTACAGCAAGAAGAAAAAGTCTTGTCTAGCACAATTTCCAATGTAGTATGATCCAATCATCTCAAGGAAGAAATATTATGCATGAGGGCGTGCCACGATCTCACCTCTCTCTTCTCTGACCCTACTCCATATTGTTCTCTTTAGCTTTTGGGAGTCGGCAGTGATACATACTCTTAAATATAAAGATAATTAAGAAAACGATAATATCTTAGATGGAACGATAATACTTTAGTAAGAATAAAACGATAATATAGGATTTTTTTTTTTTTAGTTGAAGTCTTATTATTATTTTCTCTAACAACTTAAATTTTTAGATGGAATGATAATGCTTAATATGTTCTAAAAAATAATGAGTTGGTCTTCGGGAAAAATTATATCTAATAGAATAATATTCGGAGCCCACATTAAAAGAACACCAATTTAACATTTTTTTCGTGGGTTGAGCTTAAAAATATAACCAAAATCGACTGAATTCTGAAGATAAATATAAGACACTAAGCTCCAAATGACTTTTGGTTACCAATGATTTGACAATGACTACTCCTACCAAACCAAACATTTGCATATGTAATAGAAAATCTTTTAAGCTGGTAAGACAAATATGTGTCCACATGCTTTTGAAGATATGATCAGACTAATACCCTTCTTATAATTATAAATTATTATTATTACCATGGTTAATTAAGAGAATCATGATCATATCTCGGTTGATTATCGCAATATTCAAGAATCAATTATCTGACAATAAAAAGTATAAAAACACGACTCGATATATGGTCAGGTGAGATCCTCATTCTCCTCCAGAGAGTCTCAATGCCAGACTAGAAATTGAACCAAATGATTTAAAAAAAATAAGAAGAAAAATTTGGAGAGGTTGTCAATGGGCCATGCAAAAATAAATAATGCAATTTAAGCACTTGGGCAAAAGTGACTGGTGAGGAAATATAGGGAATTGTTCATTTCCAAGTCATCAAATGTTAGAGAAGAAATCAGGTGACAAATTGGGTGAGTCCATATATATAAAATTGCATTTGCATAATTGCATGTGAGTGGGGTCTAGATTTTGGTCTACTGTAAAGGGAATAGCACTAGATTTGGTAAGTGAGAGAATGATTTATTGCAAATTGGGTTGTGACATATACTATAGTTTTGCATTTTGAGATTGGTTGTTTTTTTTATGTAATCATATCATTAGTATAACTCTTTTTTTGTCAAACTATTAAATTTTCATTCAACCAAGTATAAAATTTACAACTCACTAGTTCTTTTGAACTCTTGAAGTAATCTCTCCTAAAGAAAAAAAACATTTGACAATCGCTGACTTCTAACATTTTCTAACTCTTGCTATACATTTTCTACTTCTCTAACTAGGAGAATATTTCAATTTGTTATCATTTTGCCATTTGATTTCTTTCTGCCCTCTTGTATGAATGTAAAGACTCGACTGGTCGTTTTGAGCAACTACGCCCGATTCGATGGTTTGAGGTCTCGAGCAGCATCACATTAGGTACATCAACTTGTGTGCATGGTTGGATTCGATTTCCGGATGAATCGGAGTTGAACTGGAAGAAGGAACCTAGTTTTAGAAGTTTAGACAATGAAAATTTGCCCGAAATTGGACTTTTGAGCAAACGGCCCCGGAATGGGTCATCGGTGATCCCAACAGCTTCGTATGGTGATTTTGAACTTAGGCGCGCATCCGGAGTCGGATTTGGAGGTCCGTAGGGTAAATTAAGGCGTTTCGGCGAAAGTTGGAAAAGTTAAAGTTTGGAAAATGGAGAAGTTTGACCCATAGTTGATTTTTGTGATATCGGGATCGGAATTTAATTCCGAGAGTTGAAAAAGCTCCGTCATGTCATTTTGGACTTGTCTGCAAAATTTGGCGTTATTCCGAGTTGAATTGATAGGTTTCGGCACGAGTTTAGAAATTTGAAGATTTGAAAGTTCATAAGTTCGATTTATGGTTTGATTCGTTGTTCCAGTGTTGTTTTATGTGATTTGAAACCTCGAGTGAGTCCGTGTTAGGTTATGGGACTTGTTTGTGTGATTAGACGGGGTCCCGAGAGCCTCGGGTGTGTTTTGGATGGGCTACGGATTATTTTTCTCCTATTTTGAATTGTTGTTTTGCTGCTTCTTATATCCTTCTACGCGATCGCGAACAGCTTCTTGCGATCGTGATGCATTGTTGCTGACCACCTCGAAATCCTTCTTCTCGTTCGCGAAGCCCTGCATTCTCCTTCTTCGCGTTTGCGTCTCTCCCTTCGCGTTCGCGAAGCCTTGCATTTTTCTTCTCTGCATTCGCAAGTTCATCATCGCATTCGCGATGAGCAACCTGGGCAGCCAAAAATTTTCCTCTTCGCGAACGCGATCCTCTCTTCGCGTTTGCGATGCATAAAAGCCTGGGGCGGAGAGAATATATTCCTAACTCGAGGGTTTCACCATTTTCATCACATTTTGACTTCTAGAGCTCGGTTCTTGGTAAAATTTGTTGGGTTTTTCGCAAAATTCAATTGGGTAAGTGTTCTTCAACTATAATTAAATATATTCTATGAATTATGCTTTATTTTTATCATTTAAATTGTGTTTGGGATTGGGGAAGGAGTTGGTTTTTGAAGAAAACTTCTAAAATGAAACACCGTGATTTGAGGGACCAAATGGTATTGGAATTTGATAAAATTTGTATGGTTGAACTCATTTTGGAATGGGTGATCGGATTTTGTACAGGTTCCGAGGTGCAGGCTCGGGGGTCGACTTTTTGGATCGATTTTTATATTTTTTTAGAGATTAAAATTTTATGATCTGAAATAGTTTCTTATGTGTTGTATTTGTGCTTTGAAGATAATTTGGTTAGATTTGAGTCGTGCGAAGGTCTTTTCACCCGAGAAGTGCATTTTAGAGTATCAGTTTGTCGCCTTTGAGGTAAGTATCTTGCCTAACCTTGTGTGGGGGACTTCCCCTTAGGAATTGAGTCTTCTATGCTAATTATAGTCCATGCATGCGAAGTGACAAGTGTGTGCTCGGACTTATTTGTGGGAAATTTACCTATAGGGTTCTTAGGTCCTTATGTGGAAAGTATTTTGTTATGATTGGATTTTCTAGTTGCTTAAATTGACCCTATATGCTCCATATGACGTTGCTAATTTTCCTCTAATTGTTATGTATTACATTGACCCAAAATTGCCTTAATTGAAGTGATTCTTTCCTTATTGTTTTGGTACTTCTTGGTTGTGAGGTCCTTTATGACTTCGTGCAAATAGGTTACATGTCCAATTGTTGTGATTGTCGACGTAGTTATCACGTGCTTATTACATCTTGTTGTGTAGTGGAGGTTTCATTGTGAGGTTAATTGTTGGTACAAGTTTGGTTGTAGCTGATTCCCTTGCCGGGACACATTAAATTCTTACTGTTGGTTCCCTTGCCGTGACGTGTTTATTCTTATTGTTGACTCCCTTGTTGGCATATTGTCGTTTTCTTATTATTCCCTTGCCGGGATATTATTGTTTACATATTATTCTCTTGCCGAGATATTGTTGTTTCTTTATTATTTCCTTGCCGGTATTCTTTTATAATTGATGATGAGAAATTAAAATGGGAGCAGGTGGTACGCCTACCACAAGATATAAAGAAATGTGAGCAGGTGGTATGCCTACCACAAAATATAATTAAATGGGAGCGGGTGGTACGCCTACCACAAGATATAAAGAAATGGGAGCGGATGGTACGACTACCACAAGATATAAAGAAATGGGAGCGGGTGGTACGCCTACCACAAGATATAATGAAATGGGAGCGGGTGGTACGCCTACCACAAAATATAATAAAATGGAAGCGGATGGTACGCCTACCACAAGATATAAGAAATGGGAACGGGTGGTACGCCTACCATAAAATATATGAAATGGGAGCGGGTGGTACGCCTACCATAAGATAAGTGAAATGGCAGCGGGTGGCACGCCTGCCACGAGATAAATAAAAATGAAAGTGAAATTCTGTATTTGGTATTCTTATCTTTGTTAGTGATTGGATTTTGGTGCCATGCACTTTCGGTTTGCTATGTTTAGTTGTTGTTATCAATTCAAATGTTAAACTGTTAAATTCTCTTATTGTTGTGACCCTTTGTGTTAGAACTCTATATATATATATATATATATATATATATATATATATATATATATATATATATATATATATATATATATTTATATATATATATTTATTTATACGTTCCAATACTTCAAACTTCAATAGTTGTTACGTCCTTAATTCTATTAGTTTCTCAATTATATCCCCTTAAACTGTCTGAGGTTGTATTTTACTTTAAAAAAAAATTCTACTAAGTTTTAAGTTATCAAATTCCCTGTTAAAGGTACTAATTCGTCCGATGTTGTATTTCAAATTTAAAGGGGTATTTTTCTTACTCGAATGATTTCTAAAAATAATTTCATCTTTTCTCGCTGATTTTTCCCCACTTATTTAGAAATTTAAATTTAATTTATATTATGCAAATAGAACATCTTGAACATCTTGAGTGCATTTGCAAGGATATTTGGTATTGTATATCATGGGGATTTTGTTGTTAAGAGTGAGATGGAAAATATGTGGGCACGAGGTGTTATATGTGCTGAAAGTTCGAAAGTTGAGATTATAATATGAGAAATCGAGGATTGAAATGGCCGGGATGGTGTATTAAACTTGATGGGATTGATTGAGTTGATATTGTTTTCTTTAATTGGATACTTACTTGTCTCAGTCTCTGCTATATCAGTGTTGAATTGTTTGGGTTGTCTGATTTATGTGATTTCCGTTCGTTACTATCCGTGTTCTCCTTTATTGTTTGTAATGTTTGTACTTGGATTTTCTCTCCGCAGTTGATGTTACTGGGTTATCTTTATCTTGATGTTTATTACCATATCCTACTAATTGTAATTTACCAATATGTGTCCTAACTGTTCCACGTTACTACCCCGCCGAGGTTAGTCTTGATACTTACTGGGCACCGCTGTGGTGTGCTCATACTACACTTCTGTACTTTTTTTATGTACAGATCCAGGTATTGGTCGATAGTAGCTTTGTGGATCGTCACATTGGAGACTCACAATAACCTGCTACTATGTTCGCGGGTCTCGGAGTCACCTTCATTTGTAATTATTTTCATTTGCTCTTTCGTTTTGGGGTAGAGATGTATTATTTTGTGTAATTACTCTTAGATGGGCTTGTGACTTGTACCACCGGTTTTGGGAAATTTTGAGTTATCCCGAGTTGGTAAATTAAAAGTTAGAAAGCATCAATGTTATTTCAATTTATGTTAGGCTTACCTAGTTTAGAAACTAGGTGCCATCACGACTCCTTCGGAAGGATTTTTGGGTCGTGACAATGAAGCTCTAAGATAATAGTCTTGATCCTCTGTTGGCTTGTTATCTTCTTGTCTTTAAATCTCCTTTGATTCCTCTATGTCCAAACATGATATATAACAGTTGCATATAGGAACCTTACCAATTGTGCTTTAACTCTACTCGAACTTCTCTTTTCTAGCCATTATGTTTCACTATTCCAGTTTCCTATGATATGTGTTTCCCCCAACCATTTTAGCACGGTTTCCCATAGTTGTCTGGAGTAATCACACTCAAAGTATTAATGCTCCAGTGTTTCTTCAATATATTTTTCACACAGAACACAATCAGTAGCTATTGATATGCCCCATTTTCTTCATCTATCAACTGTTGTGAGCTTCGTGTGCATAACCAACTACTGGATTAATTGATGTCTTGGCAGTGCCTTTGAACCAATTGCTATCTTCTTCCAACTACACACTACAACATAATGCATTTGGATAAAACACTGTTGCTGATTGCTGCTATCTGGTTTCCTTCTTCGCGAATACGAAGGGAGTCCCGCGTTCGCAAAGAGGAAGATGGGAGGTCACTGGATTTGGCCTTCGCGAACGCGTAGTTGAGGTTGCGAACGCGAAGGGGTGGGCTGCGTTGTCAACGCAAACGCGAATGGGCGAACACGAATGCATAAAAGAAAAGAGGGGGGTTGGGCCTAAGGTCGTTGGCCTATACAAACGCGAGGCCGGGTACACGAACGCGTAGGGTGTTCGCGTACGGTCTGAGAAGCTGACCTTCATGAATGCGAGAACCGCACCGCGAACGTGATGAGGAAATTTGGGGCTGAAGCAGGTTGTGCTTCGCGAACGCGAGGGCATTTCTGCGTTCGCGAAGAAGGGCGGACCTGGGCTGGGCAGAATGTTTAGAAATGGGGTTTGAGTTCATTTTACTCATTTTTCACTCGGCTTGGGAGATTTTTGGAGATTTTGAAGAGGGGGATTCATCATATATAATGAGGTAAGTGTCTTATAGTTATGGGTTAAAATACATGGTTTATACACGGAATTAAGCATGAAAATTAGTATAAATTTGGGGTTTTGGTAGAAAGACCTAGAAATTAATATTCTTGGAATTTGACCACGATTTTGGGTATAAAATTGAGAGTAAATCATATATTTGAGTTCATGGGGTTATAGGTAAACTTGTTCTTCAAAAAAATTCAAAATTCGGGCACGTGGGCCCGAGGGCATTTTTGTTAACTTTTTGATCGGGGTTAGGAAATGTTAAATTGGATCATAATGACTAACTGAACATATATTAATGGATTTGCATAATTATTGGCTAGTTCGGAGCGTTGTGCATCAATTTGAGTCTTCAGAAGGGCGTGGAACGTCAGTTATGGATCTTCGGAGCGAGGTTAGTCTCCTTTCTAGCCTTGTAAGAGGGAATTATCCCCATATGTGAGTTAATTGATTATGTGCTCCTATTTGTGGGGGCTATGTATGCACGAGGTGATGAGAGTCCATGCGTAGCTGTTATTATGTTTAAGTCCGGGTAGTCTAGGACCCAAAAGCATGTTATACTTGGAATATTTGTAATCGTATTGACAGCTTGAATTGCTTAAATCACATCGAATTAGTGAATAAATTTGTAAAAAGGATTCAAACCTCATTTTCTTAAATTGTTAAAAGAGAATTGGTTTTTCTTGGATAATTGTTTCCTGATGACTTCTTGATTGACTGTTTGTGTGTGTTTAAATTATGGTTCGCGCCATTCAACCCTCTGGCAGTGCACAGTTTAAATATTGTTGGATCGGGCTGTACATCCTCAGCATGATTTGCGCATGCTTGTATTGCTTACCTTGAACTTATTAAAGTTGTTATAGCCTCTTCCCAACTTAAGTATATATGTATAAATGATGAAAAGGAATTTGGAAATTTTCTATAAAAGAAAAAATTGTTTACTTGCTTTAACCTATTGAATTACAATCATGTTTGTAAAAATCCACTATTCAATATATTATTGATATAACATTAGTGGACCACTAGTAAGTGTCGAAGTCGACCTCTTGTCAATACTTCTTCGAGATTAGATGGGATATTATTGGGTACACGTTATTTTCGTACTCATGCCACACTTGCTGAGCATTTTTGTTGCTCAGGCACATGTACTTCTAGCGGCCTACTGGGCGTAGCAGCATGGATGATACTGATACTAGGTGAGTGCATTTCTTGAGGCGACCCGCAGCTAGTATAGTTTATATCAGTGTATTGTATTTACTTCTTGTCCAATTTGTATTTCGAACGTTTGTTGTATTACATTATTTCTTAGAAATTGCTCATGCACTTGTGACATCGGGTTCTGGGATGACTATGGGGTATTCTGTATTTGCTTCTAAACATTTTTCTTTTATTATTTACCTTTCTTTTGCAAAGATTATCTTTTAATAGCTGAATTGAAGGAAAAATTTTAGTTCTCAAAATTATTAAGATAAAATTTAATTAAATATATTGGTTGGCTTGCCTGACAGCGGTGTCCGACACCATCACGACCCTCAGTGGAATTTGGATCGTGACAACATGGTATCACAGCACTAGGTTCCCTTAGGTCTCACGAGCCATGAGTAAGTCTAGTAGAGTCTCGCGGATCGGTACGGAGATGTCTGTACTTATCCTCGGGAGGCTGCAGGACTGTTAGGATTACTTTTCTTCTTGATTCCTTATCGTGCGATTTGATCCATGGAGGCTTATGCCTTTAATTCCTTCCTAATCAATCTTATGTGATGCGAACCGCTTGTTATAAATTGAGAATTGAAGAATTGTTATAGTACTACCGATGCAGTGCGGGGTGTTTCTCCCTGCATAGTTGACTGAGCTATTATCGTCGCCTTGTGGAAGGATATTCTGTCGCTTCAGCTCAGCAGCGGTACTTCCGAGAGCTCCGAGGCTAGGCACAAGGTGCCACGATGCTATAAATGATTGTTCCGCAGTATTGATATAATGGTAGGACATTTGTCTACGTGTCGGGCCAGTAAATGACTTGAAGGGAGGTTTACTCAGTGTATAATCTAGAGATTTGGTATTTTATCCCCGGCGAGGGAAAGGCAATCGAATAAGAATGGTCGGATGTGGACTGGTGGAGTTTTCGTCTATGATGAGGTGTCGATGTCCTAATTGAACGTACTAAGTTCGCCGGTGTTATGATCTTCTACAATTCGCCTTTGGGGCAAGATATCGTGAAATAGTATTGGAGATACGGCTGTCAGATATCGCAGGGTGTGGTGGTTTAGGATTGAATCAGTGTTTCTAATATTGACGGTTCGAGAAAGATGACCTTCAGAAAGGTTTAAAGTTAGCAGCAATTGTGGGTTCAAGTGACATGTGGGGAGTGTCATGCGGTGGTCAAACTTTCTAGAAGTCCAGGTATACGTAGCAAAGGTTGAGTAGTCGACTAAAGGGGTTAGTTTCGTCAAAGTGGGAGAGTTTGTAATGATTTGGGAAATTTTAATGATTAATGATTTGGGCCTACAGATTAATTTGAAGTATGGACTATTATGCGGCAGGAGATTTAATATAATGGAAAGGAGCTGCTTGAAATGAAGAAGGATACAACCTAACTTTGAATTGGAAGGACGTTGCCACACATTTGATTAATGTCCACAAAGAGTGGATGGAATGGTGCAGCTAGAGAGTGAGCTCAGACTCAGGATAGGTCATTGATGTCCAGTGATTGTACCCCGTGCAGTGACGTTGGAAGGTGTCGGAGAGTGATTTCCACAGGGGGTTATTCCCTGTGAGCAGGTTAGCGGTCGCGTGGTTGGCGAAGCTTCTGCAGAGAATTCTATTGGTTATACCGCAAGGAGATCGGTCGTACAAACGTGGTTGATGATTCAGAGTATAAAAAGGGGTTTTACAGAAAGATTCCAAGAATTTTTGCTGTCGATTGCGCATGGTTATGTCAACAAGAGATAAGGAATCCTGGTGAACTTCAGAGTTGTATAATAGTTGCTTCAAGATAAATGGGAGAGTACCACTGCCTACGATTGAGTTGTATAACTTCTCGTGAGGTTTCGGGTTATCAGCGTATTAGTAAGTTATTTCAGCTACGGGAAAAAAGAACAAGTGATAATTTGAGCAAAGGAATTGTTAAAGGTGTCCTATGGTTGTCCTTATTGGCTCATGCTCAGACTTGGGGAAGGATTCAGGATTTATGCCTTGTATAAGTGCAATTTCAGGAGAAGTGATTTTGCCTGGTGCTTCGTCGAGAGGGTATGCATGTGCTAGAAGAATCGTGGAGTTGATTATATTCGGGGCCTAGTCAGAGCGGGTGGCTCTCAACAACGGTCCTAGTGAATTCGAAGGGGAAAAGCACGGTGCCCAATGATTGCGAGCACATAGGTAAGGTTAAGAATCAAGCTTTGTAGCAGCTTATGAGGAAAGGGACATAATATTCTATGATGGTTTGACTTGCAGTGTAGCTTCTGGGAGGTATGAAATGGTTTGTGGGATTTAAGACAGCATGGTCTCGGGATGAGTGCAGATAGAGTGTGTTATGCGTTGAATGGAGTTATTATTATTTCTAAGGCAATCAAAATTTAATTTGGAAGAAGATAGATCAGTTAGCCATTGTTGAATTGGCATATTGGTGGTAATGATTAGTTCATTCAACGTAATCAAGTTATGCAAGTGATTTGTGACGGCACATGTGAGGCTTGTCAACCACCGTAATTGATGTTATTCAGAAGTATTCCACTGTTATGTCCTGTTATGTATAGGCGGATCCCGGAAGGGTTATGGTGGGTTGGACAACTTGGAGATTTGCATATTCTATGGTTATGAGAATTCACCTGTGTTTGATGATGGTTCTCCTTAAATGAGTTATGTGAAAGGTTTTATATGATGAAGCGTCAATCTATTAGTGGTTCCAGAGTTATGATGGAAATCGTGTTCTATTGAATATTGGCATGTTGGGTGCAGTGAACGGTATGGAATTTGAAGTAAGGTTCAAGGTTGCAGTTCAGTGCTAACAAGGATGTCGCGAGCTCGGATGAGCAGGAAATTAGTTTCGATATTTAAAGTAAGCTGGTATTATCTTCAGCGTCACCTGAGATCGAAGTTGTGAAAAAGTCTTTGCATCCTGGTTAAGGATTCTTGGTCGCCTTTTTAGCGTTAGTACGACCGGTGGTTTGGATGTACAGACCTGTTATCTATTACGGAAGGTTGTGGGAGCGTGCCCCATGGGAAGGTTGTATAAGTGTGGCATGTAGTCACTTGACTGGTTGAAGAGTTAAACCAAGTATGAAGATTGTGGTGATATCGTTGATTTGGGAATTGATGCCTGGAGGGAACTTGATTTATAAAGTTATGGATTGTGGATGATTACTCCGATTATGATAGTTGTTCTTATGTGCTATGAGAGAAAGGGGAGTTATTATGGACCCTTAAAAGGTTATTAGCCTAGTTCAGTGCGATCAGAATCAACTTAAGGTCTGTGGATGGATTCAAATGTGAATATGGGCTCTATATCAGGCGAGAAGTGTTCATTTCAGTAATGTGCTTCTTATGGAAGGGTAGTGAGGGTGTTATTTCATCGTCAGTTATTTCATGTAATGATACATTGCACCGTGTGAGTTGTGAGATGGCTTGGCAAATTGCTTGTGTGTTGAGGTTCCGCGTAGAGATGATGTTATATGAGCAAAATGGCTCTTGAGATTCAGATTGTATATCGCACCTCAGTTGTGCTTCAGTTTTGTAGCTTATAGCGCTATATGTCCCCTCAGGGTAGTATTATGCACTTAGCGTGCTTGTGATCGATATTTGGTATTTTGTTGTAATGAGAAATTTTGCTCGATGTGCATCTCCTTAGGTGAGTGTTATGTCTGGATCGGGTGGCACACCGCCATGGGTATGTTATTTAGATCAGGTTGTGCGCCACAATAGTGTGATATTGAATACAGTTATCATACTTCATCTTATGTGTGTTTTGTTTCACATTTTCTGAGGGAAGTTCATATTAGATGCGCGCGTTGAGTAGTCCCTTCTAGAGTTCGTTTTCCTTTGGTATCGCGCTCGAATTGGCAGCCTATTGGCACATTATGGCATAATATGAGACTTTTGATCATGTCCGGGGTGGCTTATTGCCTGAGTAGTTCATATTGGGTGACATGAGATCATTGGATTTAGGACCAGTGCAATTTGAATATATGAAGTAAAGGAGAAAAGACATTATTTGGTTCAGAATGAGGCGAGTGTTCTTGTCAGGAGTATAGACCCAATGATTTGTTGATTCGGCAGTCGATTATGAATTTTTACACATCTCTTCCGTCGTGACGATATCATAAGAGTTAGAACAAGACCTATGTAGGTTGTGAGGTGCAATGGGAGCATTAGATTCGTGGAACTTCGATTTATTGGATCAAAGGATGCTATTGTAGTCTTGTGAATAAAGTTGTGCGAGTTGTGAATTCAGCTAAGGTACGCAATCATGTCTACGTGTAGTTACTGATACGGTGGGTGTATGTTGGAACAGGCCCGACAGAGAATTCTGGATATTGGGATTGGACTCTAAGCTTATTTTCTTGAATGAAAGATGATATCTTCAGATTTGCTCGAGCTAATGTGCTCGGCAGAGTTATGGAAGCATGGGTAGGTGCTCGGGCTGGTAAACAGTGATTTCAGACAACTCTAACACAGTTCACGGCACATTCGAGGATGAACGTATGTTTAAATGGGAGAGAATGTAATGACCCGACTGGTCATTTTGATCTCTAGCATGTCGTTCAGCAGTTTGAGGCCATGAACAGCTTCATTTCTGGTATTATGACTTGCACGCATGGTCGAATTGAACTTCGAAAAGTTCAGAGTTGATTTAGAAAGAAAATTCTCATTTTGGAAGCTTTAAGTTGAAATAATAAACTAAGATTAGATTTTGAGTAAACAGCCTAGGAATTGGGAATCGAGGGTTCCATCAGGTTCGTATGATGATTTCGGACTTAGGCGTATGTCCGGACTAGGTTTTGGAAGACCCGGGAACGTTTCGACACCTATTGTGGAAGTTAGCATTTTGGAAGAATTTCATAAGTTTGGGTTGAAGTGAATTTCAGTGTTATCAATGTCCATTTGAGATTTCGAGTCTGAGAATAGCTCCGTATAGTGATTTTGGTCTTAGGTGTGCAATCAGAAGCGAATTCGGAGGTCCGTGGGTCATTTTGGAGTCATTTGGCTAAAAGATAGAAACTTGAAGGTTTTTGAGAAGTTTGACCGGAAGTGGACTTTTTCATATCGGGGCCGGAATCCGATTTTGAAAGTTGGAGTAGGTCTGCAATGTCGAACATGACTTGTGCGTAAAATTTGAGGTCAATCAGACGTGATTTGATAGGTTTTGGCATCGAGTTTAGAAGTTTGAAGTTCTAAGTTCATTAAGCTTGAATTGGAGATCGATTCATGATTTTAGCGTTGTTTGATGCGATTTAAGGCCTCGACCAAGTCCGTAATGTGTTTTGGGACTGGTTGGTGTGATTGGACGGGGTCCCGGGGGCCTCGGGTGTGTTTCGGGGTGGGTTCAGATGAAATATGGATAAAATGTTGTTGCTGATTGCTGCTATCTGGTTTCCTTATTCGCGAACGCGAAGGAAGTCCGCGTTAGCGAAGAAGAAGATAGGAGGCTGCTGAATTTGGCCTTCACGAACGTGTAGTGGAGGTTGTGAATGCAAAGGGGTGGTTTGTGTTGTCTACGCGAAAACGAATGGGCGAACGCGAACGCGAACGCGTAAAAGAAAAGAGGGAAGTTGGGCCTGAGGTCGTTGGCCTACCCAAATGCGAGGCCGGGTACGCAAACGCATAGGGTGTTCGCATACGGTCTGAGAAGCTGAACTTCACGAATGCGAGCACTGCGCCGCGAACGCGATGAGGAAATTTGGGGCTGAAATAGGTTGTGCTTCGCGAACACGAGTGCATTTCCACGTTCACGAAGAAGGGCGGACCTGGGCTGGGCAGAATGTTTAAAAACGGGGTTTGAGTTCATATGACCCATTTTTCACTTAGCTTGGGCGATTTTTGGAGGTTTTGAGGATGGGCTTAGTCATATACAATGAGGTAAGTGATTTCTTCTAGTTATGGGTTAAAATACATGGTTTATACACGAAATTAAGCATGAAAATTAGTGTAAATTTAGGGTTTTGGTGGAAAGACCTAGAAATTGATATTCTTGGAATTTGACCACGATTTTGGGTATGAAATTGAGAGTAAATTATATATTTGAGTTTGTGGGGTTATGGGTAAACTTGTTCTTCGAAAAATTTCGAAATCTGAGCACGTGGGCTCAAGGGCATTTTTTGTCAACTTTTCGATCGGGGTAAGGAATTGTTATAAATTGGATCATAATGAGTAATGGAGCATATATTAATGGATTTGCATAATTATTGGCTAGTTTGAAGCGTTTTGCATCAATTTGAGTCTTCGGAAGGGCGTGGAATGCCAGTTACGGATCTTCGGAGCGAGGTGAGTCTCTTTTCTAACCTTGTAAGAGGGAATTGTCCCCATAGGTGAGTTAATTGATTATGTGCTCCTATTCGTGGGGGCTACATATGCATGAGGTGATGAGAGTCCGTGCGTAGCTGCTATTATGTTTAATTTTGGGTAGTTTAGGACCCAAAAGCATGTTATACTTGGAATATTTGTAATCGTATTGACAGCTTGAATTACTTAAATCACATCGTATTAGTGAATGAATTTCTACAAATGATTTAAACTTTATTTTCTTAAAAGTGTTAAAATATAATTGGTTTTTCTTGGATAAAATTTTCTTGATGACTTCTTGATTGATTGTTTGTGTGTGTTTAAATTATAGAATGGGCCGAACGCCTTCGTAGATAAAATAGATGCATCTATAGTTCGTGCCATTCGACCATCTGGCAGTGTACAGTTTAAATATTATTGGACCGGATCGTACGTCCTCGGCATGATTTGCGCATGCTTGTATTGCTTGTCTTGAACTTATTAAAGTTGTTATAGCCTCTTCCCGGCTTAAGAATATATGTATAAATGATGAAAAGCAATTAGGAAATTTCCTATAAAAGAAAGAATTGTTTACTTGATTCAACCTATTGAATTACAATCACGTTTGTAAAAATCCACTATTCAATATATTATTCATATAACATTATTGGACCACTAGTAAGTGTCGAAGTCGACCTCTCGTCTCTACTTCTGCGAGATTAGACGGGATACTCATTGGGTACACGTTGTTTTCGTACTCATGCTACACTTGTTGTACATTTTTGTTGCACAGGCACATGTAATTCTAGCAGCCTACTGGGCATAGTAGCATGGATGATATGGGGACTAGGTAAGCTGCATTTCTCGAGGCGATCCGCAGCTATTATAGTCTATTTCAGTGTATTGTATTTACTTTTTGTCCAATTTGTATTCCGGACGGTTATTGTATTACATTATTTCTTAGAAATTGCTCATGCACTTGTGACACCGGGTTCTGGGATGACTTTGGGGTATTCTATATTTGCTTCTAAACATTTTTATTTTATTATTTACCTTTCTTTTGCAAAGATTATCTTTTACTAGCTAAATTGAAGGAAAAATTTCAGTTTTCAAAATTATTAAGATAAGAATTTAATTAAGTATATTGGTTGGCTTGCCTGATAGCGGTGTCCGACACCATCATCACCCTTAGTGGAATTTGGGTCGTGACATTAAAAGTTACTGCAGTAACAATAATTTTTTAGCCGCAATAATTTTTTTGAGACAAATTATTGTAGCTAAAAAAATATTTTTGCTTCATTTTATAAAATATCGTGGCAATTGTTGACTAAAAGGCTACGATTATTTGTCATGACTGATATAGCCCCAGATCTTTTAAAAAAATAAAATTTCATAGCTAACCATTAGTTTTTGCTACATGCTAAAACTTATTGTAGCAAACTAATTTTTAATCACAATAAATTATTTAAAATAAAATCTCCGACCTGAATAAATAGTCACTACTATAAATCTGGGAATTACCGATCAAACATTTGCGATCAAAGTTGGTTGATAAAAAAAGTGACTAAAGTTGGTTGCTAATGTGGAGAAAATTATTAAATAATTATTTTAAATAATTTACCGATCAAGGTTAGTCGCTTTTTAGTCGGTAAAGTGGTCAACCTGTTGAGCTGGGCTGGTCAGACTTGCTTGGTTAAAGAAATATATAAATTAGCGACCAACTTTGATCGCTAATGTGGGACCCAGTTATAACATTTTATTAATTATATTATTATTTAAAATATTTTATAAAATATAAATAAATATTATTTAAAATTGGCGACCAAAGTTGGTCGGTTATGAAAGGGGAAGCAAGTAGCAACCAACTTTGGTCGCTAATTTGGGACCTAGTTATAACGTTTAATAGTTTTATTATTATTTAAAATACTTTCTAAAAATATAAATAAATCTTAATTGAAATTAGCGAGCAACATTGGTTGTTAATTTTTAATTCTGGATAATTAGTGATCAAAGTTAGTCTCTTTTCAGGTCAACATTGGTAAAAATTAAAAATTACTTTTGTATTTACTATCTAAATAATATAAATGTAATTTGTTAACACTTTTATATACAAGGGATGAATACACTAAAATATACTCTAACATGCTATATATGTAGCTAAAGTAGTACAACTATATATATATATATATATATAACGCTTCGTTGTAGGTCGGGACATTTTATTTTTAATATTCAACGATGCATCTGAGTATGTTACAAGTCGATGAATCAATTTGTTTACCGTGAAAATGGTAACGACAATTAAATTTATAAAATGGGACTCTAAAAATGCGTGATCTATTCCCGAGCTAGTTGTTAGAGTAGATGATGCTAGTATTGTGAAATTTAACGATGGAGAGCGATCTAAAACGAGATAAGGATCGAACCGAAGGGCCTGCTGCCCGGATATAGGCCTGGACGATGGAGACTTCGGGGTCGAATTTTATCTCGAGCTCGAGCTATCGGGGATATTCGACGATGATATAACAGTTAAAGATATAATCAAATAAAGATCTTTATAGCCAAAACTAAGTTATACGATGAAGAAGACATATAAAAGCGAAGGATATCGAAATATCCTCGAGCCAATATCAAATAAAGAAAATATCAGAAGATAAATAAGCTAAAATGGCTTCAAGCTAGTAAAGACAAAGGAGTTAGAGAAAAAGAGAGAGAGAAGATATTATTGCACTTTTATAGAATCATTGGAGCTCTGCCTTACAGGGTATTAATGACTTCCCTTTTATAAGAGGAGGGGGAGCCCAAACTTAGTACAAGATACGTTGCATGATAAAGGAAATGGGATAGGACAGCTAACTAGCTTTATGACGTGTGTGTGGGCCGATGTTGAGCTGCTCAAATATACTTAGTCGACCATGGATACGTTCTTCGGGAACTTTCTGCATTCATCGGGGTTCCGATCGATGTTACCTTCGGCTGGGTGTCGATATATCTTGAGGGAAATGGCCGTCCTGAGATCCCAAACCTCTGGATTGATCTTTCAAAGTATTTTGCCAATGAGAAATCGGTCTCCGATTTCACCGTGCACAGATAGTCTTCGCGTTTCTTGGAGGGAAGCGATAAGAAATGTTTTTGACACCCCGTTCTGCAGGCTCTTGAAATGATGCCATGCTGATGGCGCAGCCCCTTTCACAAATATCAAGGCATTTCACCTTTTTGCTTCTCCAGGGTCATCTTAGAAATATCATGACTCCTCGCTCCTCGGGGTCGTATCGTTGCTATCGATTCAGCTTTCATGAACGCATTAATTGCACCTGTTATTACGCATTTCAGGGGCAGTAATGGCGTCGTCGGTTACTTTGTCCTCCACCTATATATGGGGATTCTTGTGATCAATTTTTTATTCAAACTTCCTTCGATATTTGCCGCGTCCCTTTATATTTTTTGGCAGCTTCGAATGCATAGTCCTGTTTTGTCGTCTGTGATACTGGCCTTATGTGCAAGTATTGTACCCAGCCTTCTGTTGATAAACTGGCTTCGTGCGGGGTCCTTTTGTGACTTCTCCAACCGGGCCCAAATTGGGCCAACAACCTCAGGCCGCCGGGGCCCTTTCTCCATGCGAAAGTGTGGTCAAGGTCTTCGGGCCTCATAATGGTCGTCGAGAAGGGACTCGCCTGAGGATTCGTGGTCTCAGAATGTCGGTAACTTCACGGAGGTGATTTCTGAATGGAGGTCTGGCTGTTCTTCGGCCGTCCTGGTCATTACCCAGAGTCTGTTTTGTACGGGCTTTTGTCAAGGACGCCCCTCCTTTTGTAAACTAGCTTTCTATGGCGAATTCCTCCATGAGCCCTACGCTAATTTGGTGGAGACATTGTCAGCCTGCTTTGGGCATTGTCTCACTATGGCGGAAGTCCTCGGGGTCGAGCATTCCCTTGGGGTCGGAATTGCTGTCGAAGGTCAGTGCCTTTGATTAGCGTTTGCTCATTTCGACCTTTTTCATATGCACTTGTGAATTTTCTTCCATCCCCCGGGGATCCTCGGAGCTTGCTAATTTTAAGATGCTTAGCGAATTATTCCTTTAGCAGCTGCTTATTCGGGTTATGGAAAAAATTGGGCACGGCGATAGATGAGATATATGTTGTATACCCATGAAGGAGAATTTATTAGGGCGAGACTGGACCGCGCCACCGAGGATAGTGCATCGTCTGAGCATGATGTTTTTTAAAGCAGCGGTTCCTTTAGGCCAACAAGGGTTGGGCCACTAGGAGGTGCTTGGTCGTTGAGAAAGCTTTGCCGGCTTCACTTTATGGTAGGTTTTGGCATGATCCCTCCGCATCATGGATCTTTGAGCTTTGATCCGAGTGGATATGGTTGTAGAGCTATAGCTTGATTCTTTGAAGAGTCCGGATCGGGAACAGCCGGTGCCCGGACTGGCATAGCACCAAGCTGAACCGAGGATGGTGAAGGAGTGGTGATTTATCGCCAATGATTTGAGCAAGGCCGGAGCGGACCTTCGGAGGGAGTGTTTGCTCACAGGGACTCATGTCGGGGGTACCATTTTTACGGAAGGATTCGCTTGAGCGAAGGTAGTGGGGCGTGATGCTCGACTCGTTTATTGTTAATGCCCTGAAGAACGAGGCTGGGGCTGATAGGCTGCCATTTTTTGGAGCGTCGACCTTTCTGCACTATATTTTGCTTCTTATAGACTATGCTTGTAGATGGATAGCGCATCTTTCGCGTATATATATCTATATATATATATATACATAAAAAAATGAGAGGAGTTATGAATTTTTACCTCCTTTGTATTGCTTTTGATCCAGCGGACTGGTTTTTGTGTTTTGGCGAGACATCCGTGGATTCGAAACCGATCTATTAGGCTAGGGAACTTTTGAGTGTGATTTGCTGACGTGAGCAGGTGTCAGAACCTTTACGTTTTGTCCAGCTGTTTTAGGCCTTGAGTCAAGCTTTTGTCGAGCCTGCCTGTCCTTTGGTCTTTTCGTGCCGGTGCAGGTGAATGTTCGAGCCGAGATTGTGATGAATGATACCAGATCGGGGCAGAAAATGATGGTTTATTCGAGAAGCGCGGCTGCCACTAAAGTTGAGTTGCAGAAGACCTACGACCGTGTCAAAAGTAGCAAAGAGTACGTGAGGTGCAGATCCTAGAGAGAAATCTTTGAGGAGATTCATGCCAGGGGCTTTGATCTCTTGAGGGAGATCGAGCAAGCCAAAGGAGAGGAGCACAATGCTAAATTCCTGCCGTCCGATGCTGAGGATGATGACGAGGAGATCGCAGGGCTATGACTGCCCAAAAAAAGCGGAATGATCGTTTCTTACCTTCTTTGTTGTGTGTATACAGTTTTCAATATCCTATGCAGGATGGGGCTGCACCTTGTCGTTAGCATGTAGCAATAAGACGGGGAACTCTGAACTTATATCTTTTGTATTTCTGCTTGTTGAAATTTCAATTGGATCGATTCGATCCCGGACTCTCCCTAAGGCTTGTATTCTTTAACTGTAGCCGGGTTCAGTCTCCGAGTCGGGATACAACTCGAGCTTAATTTGCCCTCGAGTTTTGCGCTCGTCTGAGTTGGCAATGATAGTTTTTATTTCTTGCCTTTGGGAGTTTGGTTGTTTCAACTTATTTCGGGTCCAGTCTCCGAGTCGCGTTGCGATTCGAGCTTTAATTAACCCTTTAGCTATCAGTTAGTCGCGTTGCGATTCGAGCTTTAGTTAACCCTTTAGCTATCAGTTTTGGTTGGCGACAAGGGCTTTTACACCTTTTGGGTTGTAGAAACCTTTTGATATGTTGCCCGTAGGCTTGTTTAGTTAACTATTTTGGATCCGGTCTACGAATCGAGTTACGATTCGAGCTTACTTTAATCCTCAATCTGCCAATTTTTGCTGGCGGCTATGGCTCTTACGCTTTTGGGTTGTAGAGAACTTTCAATATGTGGCCCGTAGGCTTGCTTAGCTGGCAACAATGGCTCTCACGCTTTTTTTGCCCGTGGGCTTTTTGTAGGCTTGTTTTCCGCTCGTTAAGGTCTTTTGAAAGATTTTTGCCTGGCCCATCATCGGTTCTAAAAGAACCTCGATTTCAAGTCTTTATTGGCGATATTTCGAGCACCTCGGAAGGTTCATAGCCCGTTGTTTTCCTGTTGAGGGAAGCCTATTTTAACTAGTTCTTTCCGAAGTATATTCGAAGTAGTGGCCTGCAATTTTGTTTAGCGACGGTCGGGCATCCCCGAGTCGCGTTATTTTGGCTGTATCAACCATTTTGACCATAGTCATGTGCATTTGGCCATAGTTATGTGCATTTGACCATAGCCGTTTTTGATCCCGAGTGATAGTTTAGGCGTCTACACCGAGGGTATGCCCTTTCGGGTTTCTTACAATTGCGACATATAGCCTAAACTTCGGGATTTTCATGCATGTTGAGGTCTTACAGTTTGTCATGCCTATTGAGGTCTTACAGCTTGTCATGCCTATTGAGGTCTTACAGCTTGTCATGCCTATTGAGTTCTTATAGTTTTTCGGTGATGTAACACGGACCTGGGTATGCCAAGTCTGTCCGCTAAGGGTCTTACAGTTTCGGATTTTCCTCCGTATGGCAATTGTCATCAGTCTCCGAGTCATCAAGTTATTTAAGCATGAAGACCGCTTCTTGTGAACTCGGAGCTGCATTGTAGGGGCTTTATGAGCCCGGAGTTCTGACCCTGGGGTCGTGCGATTGTCCAATTGCAGGCATTAAGTCTCCGAGTATTTCGGGATGCATTTGGTGAGGAGAAGAACATTTCCAGGAATATACTGTGACTTCCCCGTTATGAGAACGGAGTGTTGGAAGATGTCATTTGATCCGTTGTCGTAATATACCTTGTTGTGTTGGTCCAACCTATATCAGGCCAAGGCTGATTACTTGCGAGTTTACCCCGCCTGGAGAATCTTGCGGTTTCATAGCCTCGACCTAGAGGGCATTTGGGGTGTTTTGAACTGCTGGCACCTGTTCCTGCATTTTTCGGGATGTTTCAGGGGAAAAGATTTGTTATCTTACTCTGAGAAGGAGTTCCCTCCTCCTTTTTGACAAAAATTACTTTTTGATTGCTTGATACAATAGTACATGTTTTTGTTGATGGGGCCTGAATACACCGGTGTTTCGATGCATCGTTTTCTCACAGGGAACCTTGTCTGGTGTTCTCCAAAATTCCTACGAGCGGGCTGCTTTTCGGGGGGAATGCCATCTCGCTTTTTCGACAGCCAGCCGCGGGGTTTGTTTTGAATATTTTGCAGAGTTCCCCTCCCGGTGGCTTGCAGATGCTGCCTCGTTAAAAACCTTGCCGGTAAAAACCTTTCTTTTTAGGATAAAAACTCGGTCGAAGGAAAAGAGTGCAACGGGTGCACCTTAGGGGCTTCAGGGTTCTATAGCAGTACTAACATCTCGGCAGCTTCCAGTTTGGGTGTCTGCGCGAGGGTTAATCTCAAATTTGAAAAATAACATAAGAAAAGGAATGGTTGTACCTTAAAGCTAGATATGCAGGCGACGTCTTGGGGCTTAGCCTATTATAACTGCTCGGGGGCGGAGATACGGTGTGAATCTTTACTTTGTTTTGTCAAGTTCGACCGGGGGCGAGACCTGGTCTGCTCGTGGTTTCATTTGGGGGTGGAGGCATGAGCGCTGGTATCACGTCATGTATAGCGAACATTTTTCTTGCCGCGTGCCGTTCCCCGTAGATGGTTTTGATCCCGTCCTTTGTTGGGACTTTTATCACCTGATGGAGGGTGGATGGTACTGCTCTCATGCAGTATATCCAGGGCTATCCAAATAAGGTGTTATATCTCATATCTCCCTTGATGACATGGAACTTGGTGTCTTGAGTTGTGCCGACCACGGTAACTGGGAGGATGATTTCTCCCTTCGTTGTTTCGCTAGCCATGTTGAAACCGTTAAGGACCCTAGTGGCGGACGCGATTCATTCAACCAGCCTGAGTCGTTCTATCACCTTCGACCTGATGATATTAGTCGAGCTACCTGGATCGCGAGTACACGTTTTATTTGAAATGAATTTACAAGAAAGGATGTTACCAGGGCGTTGTTGTGGGGTTGAGACAGGGCCTCGGTGTCTTCTTCGCTGAACGTGAGTGCGTCTTCAGGGATATATCCCCGAGTCTATTTTTCTCTGGTGATGGATATCTTTGTTCTTCTCATTATGGGTTCCTTCGGGGCATCAGCTCCCCCCATGATCATGTGGATGACATGTTGCGGCACGTTTGCCTCGTTTTTCTTGGTCGCCTCCCTCTCTCGGAATTGGTTTTTGGCCCGATCGCTGAGAAATTCTCGGAGATGCCCTTTGTTGAGTATTCAAGCCACTTCTTCTCGTAGCTGATGGCAATCCTCGGTCCTGTGACCTTGCGTGTTATGGAACTCGCATACTAGGTTGTAATTTCTCTGCGAAGGGTCTGACGGTATCGGTTTGGGCCACTTGGCGTCCTTGATCTTGCTGATAGAGAACACGATGTCTGAAACATCAATGCAGAAGTTGTATTCCGATGAGTGGGGCGCATTTTTTGGTGCTATGCTTCGATCGAACCTGGTTCTTTTGATGAGTCCTCGAGGGTCCTGTCCTCGATCTATCCTTCAATTGTTGCGAGGTAGGTTGCGTCTCGGGATGTTCCTCCTGTCTTTGAGGTACGGCTGGTACCTTTCTTTGTTTGGTCTCTCTTCTTTTACCAGGTGCCTACTTGGGTACACTGAGCCCGAAGGGCCTCCTAATTGGTCGTCCTCGGCCTTGATTTTCGATTAGTACCGGTTGTGTATGTCTGACCAAGTCATGGCCGGATATACGATCAGGTTCTGCTTCAGCTGTGTCGAGGCCACCGAGCTTCATTCGTGTATGCCTCGGGTGACAGCCTGTACCGCCCAATCGTCAGAGACGGGTGGTAGCTACATTTGTTCAATCTGGAAATGGGACACGAATTCCTGTAGCATCTCGTTCTCACTTTGCTTGATTTTGAAAACGTCGGACTTCCTTGTTGCTACCTTGATAGCTCCCACGTGTGCCTTTACGAAGGAGTCTGCTAGCATATCGAATGAATCTATGGAGTCGGGAGCCAAGTTGTGATACTACATCATGCCCCCCTTCGAAAGCTTTCTCCGATTTTTTTCAGTAACACAGACTCAATTTCGTCATTTTTTATATCGTTGCCTTTTACAGCGCAGGTATAGGCAGTGACGTGCTCATTGGGATCGTTGGTACCATTGTATTTGGGGAGTTCCGGCGTACTAAATTTTTTAGGAATAGACTTCGGGGTCGCTTCCTCGGGGAATGGCCTTTGTATGAATTTCTTCGAATCCAGACCTTTTAGGACTGGGGGTGCTCCTGGGATATGATCCACTCGAGAGTTGTAAGTCTCAACTTTTTTATCGTTAGCTGCAATCATTTTTCACCCGATTCGATCCTTTTGGTGAGATCCTCCAGCATCTTCACTATGGTTGGGTCAGCCATTGACACGTTATCGTTTGATCTTTGGGTATTTGCTCGGCGGGGGGAGCTATCTCCGGTGCCGTTGTGCTGGGAGTTCTCGGATGGCTTTGCAACTGAGCAATGGCCAGTTGTTGCGCCTGCAACATTTCAAAAATAACGTGAAGACAAACATTCTGTTTTTCCCGGGTCGGGGTCTGTTGAGCTTTCTATCGGTCGTTGTGTCGTACGCTCCTGTCGGCATGAGAAGTTCTGCTGACTTGTTGTGCGTCCTGTGAGTCCGTGTTCTCTAGTATCGGTCTGGGTGCATTAACGAGATTCTGTAGTGGTGCTCCGATGGCCAGGATAGCTTTTTCCCGTGATCTTCGAGGCGATCGCCCTCAACTCTGTTTACTGAGCCAGACATTTTTACCTGAAATCAAAGGATCTTGGACAAGAAAAAGTGTGAAATATGATATGCGTTTGTGTAACGAAACTAGCAAGAAAATAATCACTATTATTTTTAGCCCTACGGTGGGCGCCAAACTGTTTACCGTAAAAATGGTAACGATAATTAAATTTGTAAAATGGGACTCTAAAAATATGTGATCTATTCCCGAGCTAGTCACTAGAGGAGATGATGCTAGTATTTTGAAATTTAATGATGCAGCGCGAGCTAAAATGAGATAAGGATCGAACTGAAGGGCCTGTTGCCCGAATATAAGCCTGGCCGATGGAGACTTCAGGATCGATTTTTATCTTGAGCTCGAGCTATCAGGGATAGTCGAGGATGATATAACGGTTAAAGATATAATCAAACGAAGCTCTTTATAGCCAAAACTAAGTTATACGATGAAGAACACATATACAAATGAAGGATATCGAAATATCCTCGGGCCAATATCAAATAAAGAACAGATAAGAAGATAAATAAGCTAAAATGGCTTCGAGCTAATAAAGACAAAGGAGTTAGATAAAAAGAGAGAGAAAGAAGATATTATTGCACTTTTATAGAATCGTTGGAGCTTTGCCTTACAGGGTATTAATGACTCTCCTTTTATAAGAGGGAGGAACCTAAACTTAGTACAAGATATGTTGCGTGATAAAGGAAATGGGATGGGACAGCCAACTAGCTATATGACGTGTGCGTGGGCTGACGTTGAGCTGCTCAAATAGACTTAGTCGACCCCGGATATGTTCTTCGTGAACTTTCTGCGTTCGTCGGGGTTTCTGTCGATGTCACCTTCGACTGGGTCGACATATCTTAAGGGAAATGGCTGGCCCGAGATCTCGGACCTCTGGAGTGATCTTTCGAAGCATTTTGCCAATGAGAAATGGGTCCTCCGATTTCACCATGCACACAATTTACAAGTGTATCAATCCATAAAAGAACCCGACCCTGTGTTCCTAGCGCTTCATGTTCTTATATATCACACATACACACACAGATACTTCACTGATGATGAATTTGTACAAAATACTCCTTGACTTGTATATACTTTGAACTAGACAAATAGAACCGGTTTTGAATTAGGTGTAATAAGCGTTAACTTAGTTTTGTTAGTTCTATTGAACTTTAATTTGTTGGTTTTAATGTGTTTTTGAATTGTGTTGTTGTTGTTGTTGTTGGGTTGTTGTGGAGATTTTAGTATTGAAATTATAGTATCTGAATTGAATTATATTGTTATTTAGGGATTTTGGTATGATGGCAGGTGGTGTAGCTGCCAAAACATGCATTTTATGCCAAAATTATTACCCCAAAAAGCGACCAAAGTTGGTCGCTTACCTATTAAAAAAATAATTCTGGCAATTAGCGACCAAGGTTGATCGCTTATATATAAAAAAAAATTAAAAATTGGCGACCAAGGTTGGTCGCTAATGAAGCCAAATTGTTAAATATATATTTTTTAAAATAATGTATATTTTAATTTAACGACCAACGTTGGTCGCTAATTTTTGATATATAATAATTTAAAAAATATCGTAATTTAAATATACAGACCAATGTTTGTCGCTATATGTGGTTGCTTTTTACCGAATTTCTTGTAGTGAGTTTTGATTTAAGTTCTAAATAAATATGGCTATAATTGGCTTAACAATTACTTGTCATAAATGATATAACCACAAATTTATCACTATGATAAAATTTTGTAGCTACTTATAAGTTTTTACCAGGAGTTTAAACTTATTGTAGCAATAGTAATAATTTAGCCACATCAAATTAGTTCAAAAATAATTCCGTAGCTAATGGATGTTTTACTTCAAGTTAGAATGAAATGCCAAATAGTTGGCTTAATAGTTACTAGTTTTTACCCAAAAAAAAAAAAAATGAATCCAGATTCAGAATATTAATAAACTTTTAAAGTTGACTATAACGCATACCTCTGAGGTTACCGTTTCAATAATAATAATTTAACCATAATAACTTAGGTAAAAAATATCATAGATGAATTTTTTCACTTCGACTATGAATTTCATGACAAAAATTGATCTAGAAGAATTCAGTTATGTAAAATTAATTTCATAAACAAATAATATAGAATAGCAATATATATAATTCAAAAGTAATTAGCTTTCAATAAATTAAAATGTCAAAATTAATCTTCAATCTTAAAATTGAATTTTACAAAGATTAAATGCAAAACAAAAAATAATCTTCAGTCTTAAAATTGAATCTAAACAGTATAAAAATTACAATGAACAAAAGTAGATATATATATATATATATATATACACATACACACACTACAAAAACAACAACAATAACAACAACAACAACAATCCGGTAAAATTCCACCAGTGGGGTGTGGGGAGGGGGAGATAGAGTGTACGCAAACCTTACGCCTACCTCAGAGGAGGTAGAGAGGCTATTTCTGGAAGACCTTCAGCTCAGAGATATTAGCTCTGTGACAACAAAATTCGAAAAATAATATCAATAACGTGAGAGACAACAAATAAATAGATAAACAGTGACACAAATATTATGCAAAAGTATGAAACACAACATAAATCGCTAGCAGTGCTTAGACAAGACACTATCATACTCGTCAGTACAGAAATATATATACATAGTTATAGTTATACAAATTTTATACACTTTTTTGGCTATCGAATGTAAATAGTTTCAGGTGTGGATTAAAAGTTTAAAAAAAGCCCAAAAAATATAGTAAAATAACAAGGAAAACTATCATATATGTCTATTTATAAGTAGTTCATTACAAAAAATTGGTCAATTCATAAAATATTACTACTAATACTAGCCAAATGTAACTAATATTAGCCAATTAGCTATTTGTAAAAAAAAAAACAAATTTTTGCTTTATTTTGAGTGAGTTTTATTAGAATAGATTGAGCACGTTTTTATGAGTTTGAATCTAAGTTTTGGGATGATTTGGTAAAATTTTGAAGTTGTTTGAATTGAAAATTCAAAGTAAAAACAGAACATGAAAAAAAAATATGTGTATCATTTATGTATCACATATGTATTTAATAGATTAGAATTTTTGCGATTTTGCGTAATAATTTCATTTGTCGAAGCTCTTAAATATAATAATGTTATTCCTATTTTTCTAAAAGTATTTAAACCTCTTAAATATAAAAATATTACACAAATGAAATTTCATCCAACTAATAGCTCATTTGGCCAAGCTGCAAAAATCTGCTTATTTTGAGAAGTATTTTTTTTTTTTTTTAAAAGTGCTTTTCTCAAAAGTACTTTTGGTGAGAATCAGTTTGTGTTTGGCTAATTAGTTTGAAAAGCACTTTTGAGTAGCAATTAGTATTTGGCCAGGCTTTAAAAAACTGTTTTTAAGTGTATTTTTCTCAAAAGTGTTTCTCAAAAAAGTACTTTTGGAGAGAAACTACTTTTTCTGCTTCTCCAAAACTGTTTCTGCTTCTCCTTAAAAGTACTTTTTTCCTTCCAAAAGCTTGGCCAAACACCTCAATTTTGGCCGAAAATGCTTTTGGCCTAAAAAAGCACTTTTGGTCAAAAAGAAGCTTGTCCAAACAGGCTATAAGTAAACTTAAAATAATTTTGAAGCAGATGAATAAATAAACAAGCTAAAATAAAAATGAGATATTAGTATTATGAGTTTCGAAAGATAATCTTTTTAGTTATATTTGTTAGCATTTGTTTTGCATTTAATGTATTATGTGTATTAATTAAGAAATAAAAGGAAGAAAAAATCTATACTAGTAGTATATAACAAGAAGTAAAGAAAAGACAAAAGGCCGTTTAGCCTAAAGCAAAATCCCTAAAAATTGGGATGAAGATCATTTAAGGTGTTTCAAAAGTGTTCAAAATTTTCTTTTTTACTTTTGTTGCTTTGTATTTTTGCCTTTTATTGTCTGTTATAAATTCCTGTAAAATATTTATCAAGACATATTTTTTGTCTGCTTGAAATCCTCTCAATATTTTTTCTAATGGAATTTACATCTTTGTATTAAAGTTTCAACTCAGTTATATTTGTTAAATATATATGATCAGTTATTTTTGCTTCATGGTGTTAAAATACTTTTTCATTGACAGGTAGATTGATGGAGTTAGAGCAATGACAATGACAATTGCTATATAGTTTATTTGTCGTGGCAAAAGACTAGAATTATTTGCTATGAGTATATATTTCGTAGCAAAAAAGTATTATTATTATAGCTACAAAGCAGAAAGCTTTCTGTCACGATCCGAATTGTTCACCTTCGGGATTTGTGATGGCGCCTACTAATGTGAGCTAGGCAAGCCAATCCTTTGAACTAATTACTTCATTATCTAATTATTTTCTTTTAATAATTATAAAGCAATAACGTGTAAACAACGAAAAATTTAGAATAAACGAATGAAAGCAATAAAATATCTAAATATATAACTATTACAAACAATTAAGCGTTAACCACCCAGAACTGATGTCACAGTACCACGAACGATCTAAGACTGCAAAACACAAGGTCTGAAAATAAAAGACACACTGTTTCTGAAGCAAAGGGATGAAACATGAAATAAAGGATAGAGGAGATGTCAGGGCCTGCGGACGCCTGTAGGTCTACCTTGGATCTCTGCGTGGACTGAAGGTAGCCACCCAATCTATGGTCTAAAGTCTACAATACTGGGATCTGCACAAAAGAGTGCAGAGTGTAGTATCAACACAATCGACCCCATGTGTTGGTAAGTACCTAGCCTAACCTCGGCGAAGTAGTGACGAGGCTAGGACCAGACTACCGAATAAACTTGTACAGTTATATAATATACAACGGAAGGTAAAGCAGAAATAAACAAATAAAGATGGGAGGGAGAAAGCATGCTACAGGGAATAACAGGTAAAACAAAATGTCAAGAGAATTATAGAGGAACCAAAATCCAACTACTAACAAGGATATGGGAAACAAAGGCGGAATTCACTTTCATTTCACATCTTGTTGTAGGCGTGCAACCCGCTCCGTATATCGTTGCAGTCGTGCAACCCGCTCCCATTTCATATATCTCATGGCAGGCGTACCACCCGCTCCCATTTTAATTATCTCATGGTAGGCGTGCCACCCGCTCTCATTTTAATTACCTCGTGGCAGGCGTGCCATCCGCTCCCAATTCATTTATCTTGTGGCAGACGTGCCACCCGCTCCCATTTTAATTATCTCGTGAGAGGCGTTCCACCCACTCCCATTTCATATATCTCGTGCCAGGCGTGCCACCCGCTCCTATTTCAATTATCTTGTGGCGGGCGTACCACCCGATCCCAATTACAAATCAACAACAATTACAAAGAATCCTGGCAAGGGAACATGATCAATATAGCAACATCTCGGCAAGGGAACAAAAGCAATATATATCCCAGCAAGGGAACAATAATATCAAAACAAATATCCCGATAAGGGAACAATGATGATAGTAACATGTGAGGCATAATAAGCCACAACGGAGTCATAACAATTATAATACAAGACCCACGTGCATGCTTGAAACCGACGTATAGATACTCGTCACCATGCCTATACGTCGTACTCCACAATTAACACGTAGCAAATAAGACATGATTCCTAATCCCTCAAGCTAAGGTTAGACCAAATACTTACCTCGATGCCACGCACACAATTCACGTTTCAATTATCGCTTTATCCCTTGATTCCACCACCAATTTGCTCATAATTAGCCACAAGTTACTTAATTATATCAATAAACGCTAAATAAATCAACTCCAATGCATGAAAATAAGTTTTTCAAAGTTTTACCCAAAAATTCAAAAATTGACCCCAGGCCCGCTTGGTTCAAACCCGAAATTCGGACCAAAAGCAATTACCCATTCATCCCCGAGCCCAAATATATAATTGGTTTTGGAATCCGACCTCAATTTGAGGTCTAACTCCCCAAATTTCAATATTCTTAGGTTATTTTCCAAAAGTCCCAATTCCACCATGAAAACCCTAGATTCTAGGATGAAATCTTGTAAAAAGAAGTTAAGGAGTAAAGAAAATAAGTTAGAAACCACTTACCAATATTTTGGAGAAGAAAGGTTGTTTGAAAAATTGTCGCTTATGTTTTTGGAGTTTTGAAAAATGAAAAATAACTGAAAATCCCGTCTAAATATACCCCTCTCAGACCCTCTGTGCGGACCGCACAAAATACGAGTGCGGCCGCACATCTCTCCCTGTGGACAGTGAGCCTGTGCGGACCGCACAAAATCGAGTGCGGCCGCATAGCCCCCACCGCGATCGCACAAAAATCCTTGTAGACCGTACAGGCGGGTTCAGAAATATGCAACTTCTCTGAACCTGCAACAATTGTGTTTTAAGCCTAAGACATCACAGAACCTACCCGAAACTCTCCCGAGTCCTCGGAACTTCAGATCAGACGTGCATGCTAACTCAAAAATATTATATGGACCTACTTGTGAAATCACATCATCAAATTAACATGTAACATCATGAATTAAACGTCAAAACTCAATGTTTTCATCAAGAACTTTCAAATTTCATAACCCTTCAACTGGAAGTCCAACTCACGTCAAATAAACTCTGTTTTCACCAAATTTTGCAGTTATCTTTCAAATACTATAATAAGTTTGTACCGGGCTCCGGAACCAAAATACGGACCCGATAACAATGGTTTCAAATATTAATTCTTTTCTTTATTTCTTAGATAATTCAGTAAAATAATTTCTTTCAAAAATTGATTTCTAAGGCTTGGGACCTCGAAATTCATTTTCAGGCATTCGCCCAAGTCTCATATTTTACTGCGGACTTACTGGGATCGTCAGAATACGGATTTGGGTCCGTTTGCTCAAAATATTGACCAAGATCAACCATAATCAAATTTTAACTCTAAAAATTTCTATTTCTCATATTTTCACATAGAAGGCTTTCCAGATATAGGTCGGGACCACGCACACAAATTAAGGTGAGGCAAAAAGGAGGTTTTTAGGCCTCACAACAATGAATTTTCTTGCAACACAAATTAAAATGTCATCACATTCTCCACCTCTAAAACAACTGTTCGTCCTTGAATGGACATAAGAAGGAAGTACCTGAGTCGGGAAAAAGATAGGGATAACGGCTCCACTTATCGGATTCGGACTCCCAGGTCGATGCCTCAGCATGTTGACTTCTCCACTGAACACGAACAGAAGGAAAATTTTTCGACCTCAACTGACGAACTTGCCGGTCTAGAATAGGTACCGTCTCCTCCTCATAGTACAAGTCCTTGTCCAACTGGACAGTGCTGAAATCTTACACGTGGGATGGATCGCCGTGATACTTTCGAAGCATGGACACATGAAACACTGGATGCACTGATAAGCTCGGCGGCAATGCAAGTCTATAAGCCACCTCTCCCACTCGATTAAGGATCTCAAACGGGCCAATGAATCTAGGATAAGCTTGCCCTTCTTCCCAAATCTTATCACGCCCTTCATAGGCGACACTCGAAGCAATACCCGCTCTCCGACCATGAAAGCCGAGTCTCGAACCTTGCGGTCGGCATAGTCTATTACCTGGACTAAGCGGTACGAAGTCTATCCTGAATGATCCTGACCTTGTCCAAGGCATTTTGTACCAGATCCGTACCCAACAACCGACCCTCTCCCGGCTCAAACCATCCAACTGGCAAACGACACCGCCTACCATATAAAGCCTCATAAGGAGCCATCTGGATACTCGAATGGTAGTTGTTGTTGTAGGCAAACTCCGCTAAAGGCAAGAACCGATTCCACGAGCCTCCAAAGTCAATAACACAAGCTCGGAGCATATCCTCCAAAATCTGAATGGTCTGCTCAGACTGCTCGTCCGTCTGAGGATAAATGTTGTCCTCAACTCAACCCGTATGCCCAACTCTTGCTGAACTAGTCTCCAAAAATGTGAGATAAACTGCGTACCTCGATCTAAAATGATAGACACGGACTCACCATGAAGGCGAACAATAGATCTCAGCTAACCTCTTGGAAGAATAGGAGACTGCTACAGGAATGAAATGTGCTGACTTGGTCAACCTATCAACAATAACCCACACTGCATCAAACTTCCTTTGAGTCCGTGGGAGTCCAACAATGAAGTCCATAGTAGTACGCTCCTACTTCCACTCAGGAATCTCAATCTTCTGGAATAACCCACCAGGCCTCTGATGCTCGTACTTAACCTGTTGACAATTCAAACACCGAACCACATATGCAACAATGTCCTTCTTCATTCTCCTCCACCAATAATGCTGCCGCAGATCCTGATACATCTTCGCGGCGCCCGGATGAATAGAGTACCAGGAACTATGGGCCTCCTCTAAAATTAACTCTCAAAGCCCATCCACATTAGGCACACAAACTCGACCCTGCAACCTCAAAACTCCATAATCTCCTAAGGTGACCTATTTGGCACCTCCGTGCTGCACCGTGTCTCTAAGGACACACAAATGGGGATCATCATACTGCCGATCTTAGATACGCTCTAGTAAAGAAGAACGAGAGACCGTGCAAGCTAACACATGACTGGGCTCAGAAATATCCAACCTCACAAACTGATTGGCCAAAGCCTGAACATCCAAAGCGAGTGGTCTCTCACCGATCGGAATATAAGCAAGACTGCCCATACTGGCTGACTTCCTACTCAAGGCATCAGCCACCACATTGGCCTTTCCCGGATGATATAAGATGGCGATATCATTGTCTTTCAACAACTCCAACCACCTTCTCTGCCTCAAATTTAGCTCCTTTTGCTTGAACAAATATTGCAAACTCTTATGGTCTGTGAACACCTCGCACGCCATGCCATACAGATAATGCCTCCAGATCTTCAACGTGTGAACAATAGCTGCTAACACCAAATCATAAACCTGATAGTTCTTCCCATGAATCTTCAATTGCCGCGAAGCATAGGCAATGACCTTGCCATCCTGCATCAACACCGCGCCAAGTCCAATACGAGATGCATCACAATAAACGTTATATGGCCCTAAACCTGTGAGCAAAACCAACACTGGTGTCGTAGTCAAAGCTGTCTTGAGCTTCTGAAAGCTCGCCTCACACTCAACTAACCATCTGAACTGGGCACCCTTCTGGGTCAACCTGGTCATCGAGGCTGCGATAGATAAAAACCCCTCTACAAACCAACGGCAGTAACCTGCCAAACCCAAGAAACTCCGAATCTCTATAGCTAATGTTGGTCTAAGCCTGTTCTTGACTGCCTCAATCTTCTCCAGATCAACCTGAATACCCTTCGCTAACACAACATGACCAGGAATGCAACCGAACTCAACCAGAACTCACATTTCGAAAACTTAGCATACAACTGACTATTCCTCAAAGTCTGAAGAACCGCTCTAAGATGATGCTCGTGCTCCTCCCGGCTGCGGGAATATATCAAAATATCATCAATGAAGACTATCAAGAACGAATCCAATTAAGGCCTGAACACTCGGTTCATCAAATCCATAAAAGCTGTCAGGGCATTTGTCAACCCGAATGACATCACCAAGAACTCATAATGCCCGTACTGAGTGAGGAACGCTGTCTTAGAGACATTGGATGCCCTAATCCTCAACTGATGGTAGCCATATCTCAAGTCAATCTCTGAAAATACCTTGGCACCCTGAAGCTGATCGAACAAATCATCAATCCTCGGCAACGGATACTTATTCTTGATTGTGCATAAGGGATCCCACATCCCGGAAGAGTGTGGTTATAAATTTGTTATTTCAAAAGATTTAATAGTGAAAGTTAAAAATTCATATATATGATATCGACCAGAAGTTTAGTACTTATAACTAGAAGACTCTCGGTATAATAGAGATATAATCACTAGATTATATTATAGAACCCTTTGTGTTAGATAATATTTATATTTATGTATAGAGCGCTAAAATTTTATGAACTCAAACAACATTTATGATATTATTCGATTAATACCGCCAAATTCAACTAATTTGGGGATGAAGTATAATTATTGTTATTATTATTGATCGTATCAGAGGCGGATGCAAGGTATTGATAATGGGTTCAATTGAACCCGTCGAGTATACACTACATCTGCCTCTGAATCGTATCAGGTGTTTAATTGAGTACATACAGCTTTTAGATATCCAAAAATGAACGTTAAATATAAATGAAGGAAAACTTGTCTACTTTCTCCTTCTCTATAGAAGGTTTTTTTTCTTTCAAAAATGGTAACAATAAAAGATACTTACAGATGCTTATGGCTAGAAAATGGTAACCAAATAATTGGCAGTTCTGTTGAATGGTTTCACTTAATCGACTTTTATATAAATTGTCATTTTTTTACATACGATATGACATCTCAAATAAGTTCAAACTCTTTCAAAGGTGGAATACTGGAATGTGATAAAAAATAGTGATTCAAAAGAAGTTAAAGTTACATAAAATCTCAGAAATAATTAATCTACAAGATCGATCTTGAAAGTGTTGGAGCAAATACCATCCATGAGTTTTGCCGTATCTGTATTGGGAAACATTTAGTTTGCATATTGGAGATGACGTGTCATGACACGTAGACTGGTCAAACAATCAAAGAATTAAGATTAGTTAAGAGGCACGAGCAACAACAGATACGAGCAAGGTAAATAGAAGAGACACGAGCAGTCATAGAAGCAATTCAACGCTCGTACCTATTCAAGACATTTAAAGCTCGAAGATCGTGAAGAATCAAAGGAATGAATCCGACAGCAAATAAGAGTCCCGATATAGTATTTAGTGAGTATTAAATACTGAAAATGTTAGAGAGTATATATTTAATGTATATGATTGTGTAACGTAGCATTTAAAGTCATTAACTACCCATAATAGTCTTATTATGACAAAGGTAAGGCTCATATCCCCAAAATAACTATAAAAGGGAAAGGAACAAACAATTATAAGGACACAAGATACTATTGGAATATACTTTGATTTACTGGCTTTCATATCTTACTATTCTCAAATTTCTTTCTTTATATACTTTTCCGATTATCAGTAACCCGTATTTTTCTAAATTCTAGATTTGACTAAAAATCTATTTTTTGGTTAAATAAATTGGTTTCATTACCGGAAATCTGATAATCAATTATATCTCAACTTAATTTTCTTTGTTGTATCAACTATGTCGAACAACAATGACAACATCCAAGGAAACCAAGAAAATCAATCGAACCAACAACTTCACAGAGACATGCGAGACAATAATGCATTAGTTGCTTCTCCATAAGTTTCACCATGTCAATCTCGTGAAGGAACTACTGAAGGATCTCACACAGAAGAACAAGTTCAATTTGAGAATGTTCAAGCTGTGGATGATGCTTTACAAAAACTTATCGCCACTCAGGTCAACAAATCTTTGGAAGCTTTTGTTAGTCAATTACCTACTGCTTCACCTACACCTACTCCAAATAACAATACTTTGGAGAATTCTCGTTCTGCACTGGTTAATTCAGGTAGCGGGGGAACCCCCAGTGAAACACAGGAGGGAGACCCAGGTAATCCAGTTAATTTTAATTTACAAAATCTAGTACTAACATTGCAGAAACAGCTTAAGGAGCAGCATAAAACAAATACCCGGAGTGCCGCCCGTGATCAAGGGGGTAGATATAGATAAATATTCTCAACAGCCCTGGAAGCCAAGTGCCACCCCTCTCCCAATTCCAAACAAGTTCAAGATGCCTGATAGTCCAAAGTATGATGGGACAACGGACCCACGAGATCATGTTACTGCATTTACAACAGGTGTCAAGGGGAATGATTTGACTAAGCAGGAGATTGAATCAGTCTTGGTCAAAAAATTCTGTGAAACACTCACTAAAGGGGCACTAACATTGTATTCTCTTTTACCTAAAAATTCTATAAATTCTTTTGCTGAGCTTGCAGATTTATTTATCAAAGCACACTCGGGAGCTCAAAAAGTTGAAAAGAGAATGGAAGACATCTTCAAAATCAAGCAAGGATATTCGGAGTTGCTTAGAGAATTCGTGGACAAATTTCAACGGGAAATAATGACGTTGCCACGAGTACCTGACAATTGGGCGGCCATAGCATTCACCAGCAATTTGAATGAGAAAAGTTCAGAAGCTACGAGGCGACTCAAGGAAAGCCTTCGAGAATTCCCAACAACAACGTGGGATGATGTCTACAACAGATACAGTACAAAGATGAGGATTGAAGAAGATATTATTTTACGACATAAAACAGAAGAAAAAGTAAGCTCAAGGCGTGTAGAAAATAAAACATATCTGGTAAAAACAGGTACGAGCCATATATGGGACCCACGGGAAGAGGCTCACGATCAAAGCAAGACAGTCAGAGGTACGATCACAGGTCGAGGAATAAGGAATCAGGCTCGACTTCAAGATTTGGGAACGATCAGAAACATACGCGGGTCACGAGATGATGATGGAAGTCTAATGGCAAGGTTCGGTGGCTACAATTTCAACATAAGCACCTCTAAACTCGTAGCTATTTTAAGAAGCATGGGAGATAAGGTACGATGGCCAAAGAAGATGAGATCCAATCCAAACAGACAAAACCCTGATCATTGGCGTGAATTCCACAACAACCACGGGCATAAAACAGTAGATTACAGATTCCTGCAGGGTGAAGTTGATAATTTGTTAAAACAAGGGTATCTCACTGAGCTATTCAATGAAAAAGGTAATCAAGCATACATGAAGAACAGGCAGGAGCCTCTGAAACCACCCTCGCCCAAAAGAACCATCAATGTTATAAGTGGGGGAGAAGATATCAATGGCATCTCATATAAGATCTCCAAGATAACAATCACTCATGGGAAGCGGGCACGACAAGTCTTGGAGGAAGAAAATATTACCTTTGTTAATGCAGATGCAGATGCAGATGGCGTATTATTTCCACATAACGATGCACTGTTAATATCATTACTTATACATGACACTAACGTGAAACAAGTTTTGATTGATCCAGGCAGTTCAGTAAACATTATTTTGATACGAGTATTGCACGAGATGCAAGCAGAAGATAAATTGATTCCAAAAGCGTATACTTTATCGGGATTTGACAACTCTAGTGTTGTAACGAAAGGAGAAGTAATACTTACTACATTTGCAGAAGGCGTTGTCAAAGATACCAAATTTCAGGTCGTAGATATAGAAATGGCTTATAACATGATTCTTGGGAGGCCATGGATCCATGACATGGATGTTGTTCCATCAACCTTACATCAAGTTATCAAATTTCCATCACCACGGGGAATATGCCAAATCAGAGGCGATCAACAAACATCTAGAAGCATCAATTCCGTTGCAAATTCAACTATTAAGGGAGAAGACAAATAGCAATTACAGAATTCAGGTGGGGGTAACATGGTGTCAACCTCAACTGAAATAGGGCAAACATATGTGGACTCAAGACCTGATACCATTCAAGAACCAGAGGAAAATGAGAACATCAAAACAATGATAGAAGAATTAGAGGCTGTGGTTTTATTTATACATTGGCCCGAGAGAAAAGTGTATATAGGAGCCAATCTCATCCTTGAGTTAAAGCGTAAGTTGATTGAATTTGTAAAAGCTAATGCAGATTATTTTGCTTGGTCCCATTCTGACATGACAGCGATACCACCGGAGGTCATGACTCATAAATTAAATGAAGATCCATCATACCCTCCAGTCAAACAAAAGAAAAGAAAGCAAGGAACTTTCAAGAATCAGGTGATTCAAGAAGAAGTCCAAAAATTACTAAAAATTGGTTCAATTTGTGAGGTAAAATATCCTAACTGGTTAGCTAACACTGTTGTAGTTCCTAAGAAGAACGGTAAGTGGCGAGTCTATGTAGATTACACAGACCTTAATAAAGCCTGTCCAAAAGATTCTTTTCCTTTACCGCATATAGATCAAATAATTGATGCTACTGCAGGACATGAGCTATTAAGTTTCTTAGATGCATATTCAGGCTATAATCAAATCAAAATGGATCCAGAAGATGAGGAAAAAACTTCTTTCATAACAGACAGGGGGACTTACTGTTATAAGATAATGCCCTTTGGTCTTAAGAATGCAGGTGCAACATATCAGAGGTTAGTTACCCAAATGTTTCAAGAGCACTTAGGTAAGACCATGGAGGTATATATAGATGATATGCTAGTTAAGACTCAGCATTCATAAGATCATATATCGCATTTGTCTGACACGTTTAAAATTTTATGAAAATATAAGATGAAGTTAAACCCAGAAAAATGTGCATTTGGTGTGGCATCATGTAAGTTTTTAGATTTTCTTATTTCTAACCGTGGTATTGAAGTGAATCCTGTACAGATTAAGGCCATTGAAGAAATCCATGATATACTTTCAAACAAGAAATAAGTTCAAAGATTGATAGGAAGAATCGCAGCTTTGGGAAGATTCATTTCTAAATCATTGAAAAAATATTTTAAATTCTTCTCAGCCCTTAAGAAGCAGGATCATTTTGAGTGGAATGAGGAATGCCAACAAGCACTTAGGAATTTGAAAACATACTTATCAAATCCACATTTGCTAGCAAAACCAAAGGTTGGGGAGAAACTTTTCATTTACCTTGTTGTTTCAGAAGTTGCGGTAAGCGTTGTTTTTGTTCGAGAAGAACAAGGTAAATAATATCCTATCTATTATGTTAGTAAATCTTTGTTAGATGCAAAGACACGATATCCACAATTGGAAAAACTAGCACTTGCTTTAATCATGGCATCTAGAAAGTTAAGACCGTATTTTCAATATCATCCCATTATTGTAGTGACTGCATACCCCTTATGCAATATATTGCATAAGCATGAATTATCAGGCAGATTGGCTAAATGGTCCATAGAGTTAAGTGAATATGAAATCACATACCTACCTAGAACAACAATAAAATCCCAAGTATTAGCCGATTTCGTGGCTGACTTTAGCCAAGGGATGCAATTAGAAGCAGAAAAAGAGGTACAGATACTTAATGGGGCTAATCCAGGAAACTGGACTTTATTCACTGATGGCTCATCTAATGTAAAAGGTGCAGGTTTAGGAATTGTCTTAGTACCACCTACAGGTGAAACTATTAGACAAGCTATTAAATGTCACTCTATAACTAACAATGAAGCGGAGTATGAAGCTGTGATTGCAGGTCTAGAATTAGCACGAGAACTTGGTATAAATCAAATAGTAATCAAAAGTGATTCACAACTCATGGTTAATCAAATGCTGGGGACTTACACGGCCAGGGAAGCAAGGATGCAACAGTACTTGGAAAAGGTACGGGAACTGATAAAGCAATTCCAAACTTGGAATATCATACAAATACCAAGGGATGAAAATGTTGAAGAATATGCCTTAGCTAATCTCGCATCCGCAGCTGATGTAGCAAACGATGCAAACGCCTCAGTTATACATTTATTTCACTCAGTTCTCGAACCTGATAAGAACGAGGTAAATTTTAATGATTTAACTTGGGATTGGAGGGACGAAATTTTTGCTTTTTTACAGCATGGTACTGTCCCTGATGATAAGAAGAAAGCTTATGCGCTGCGAAAGAAGGCTGCTCGGTTCTGTTTAAAGCAAGGTAATTTATATCAGAAAATGTTCGGTGGTCCCTTAGCAAGATGCCTTGGACCTTCCCAAATGGAGTATGTAATGGGAGAAATACATGAGGGGCATTGTAGGAATCACGCAGGAGGAAGATCACTAGTGAGAACCTTGATTAGAGCAGGGTACTATTGGCCCAAAATGGAAGTAGAAGCAAGCGTTTCATGGCTAAATGTCATAAATGCCAGAGGTACGATAACAATATGCACAGACCTGCAGAATTATTACATCTAGTCATTGCACCGTGGCCATTTATGAAACGGGGAATGGATATAGTAGGACCTTTACCTCAAGCGAAAGGACATGTAAAGTTTCTGCTCGTACTTACTGATTATTTCACTAAATGGGTGGAGGCAGGAGCATTTAAACAGGTGCGAGAAAAGGAAGTCAAAGATTTCATTTGCCGAAATATCATATGCCGATTTGGTATACCAACGGAAATCGTATGTGATAATGGCCCTCAATTTATCAGAGCTCAAGTCATAGAGTTTTTTGAGAGTTGGAAAATTAAAAGGATTACATATACACCATATCATCCAGTGGGAAATGGGCAAGCAGAATCAATAAACAAAGTCATAATCAACAATTTAAAGAAACGATTAGAGGAGTCAAAGGGTAATTGGCCTGAAGTGTTACCCGGAGTTTTATGGGCATATCGCACAACAATAAAAACGAGCACATAAGAAACATCCTTCTCTTTGGTTTACGGAGCTGAAGCATTGATCCCGGTTGAAATAGGAAAACCAAGCATAAGATTCTCACAAGCAATACAAGAGTCTAATAGTGAAGAGATGCGGGTCAATTTGGATCTCCTGGAAGGCAGGAGAGAAGCTGCGTTAATAAGAATGGCAACACAAAAACAAGTGATCGAACGATATTACAATAGGAAAGCTCGCCTGAGATTCTTCAAAATTGGGGACTACGTGCTTAAAAAGATTTTTCAATCTACAAAGGCAGCCAATGCGGGTAAACTAAGTCCAACATGGGAAGGACCTTACAAAGTTCGTGATATTGCAGGAAAATGAGCATATGAATTGGAAACAATGGACGGGAAGGTGCTTCATTCACATTGGAATGATGTTCATTTGAAGAGATATTACTTCTAAGGAAAAACCCACGGTCAGGTATCACCATGTTAAATTTTATTTTTTTGAATTGTTAAAATTTTACTAATGATTTTAGATGATAGGCAAAATGCTAACCCGTACTAAATGATGAGTCACGACCTGTAAGGCAAAATGGAATAAACTAAAATTCCTGGCCCGGGGTTACAATTATTCTGATAGAAATATAAACGAGTTAAGCAGTCTTCATCTATAATTGCACCTCCGAGTCCCATATGTATTTCCTTTTCAGGAAAAGGACCAAGTGAAAGAGACTATCAAGTGCTCAAGGCTTCATACTTCAACACTCAAACACTTGAGGGACTACATAATATATACTCACGTGTATAAAAAAGGCAAAGAAGATTGAGGAAAAATCTAGCCTAGAAGATTCAAGTGCAAAGTGAAAGTTACGAAGTCATGGCATCCACCATAGTATTCTTTCCCATGAGAACAATGGAGTCACCTCTTAAACTCTTCCTAATGTTTTGGAGCTAAGGGGATCCAATATACCTCAAAACGGTTAGGATAAAGACTATGTACTAAAACGGGTTATAAGGAAAAATCCTGTATCTATTATTCTTCTTTTGTAAAAATTTGTTACAAGGAAAATAGTTATGAGAAAGTTATAGATGTAATTCAAATACATGTAAAGTATTATTCAAAACTTGTCAAGGTTCAAAAATAAAAACTTGTCAAAGTTATTTCAAAGAAACATGTGTATTCCTATTTTTTTTATCGTATGATGACACCATTATGAAGTTGAGACGTCTTCTTCATTAAGTGTTAAAATATAAAAGGGCCCTCTTTTATGAAACTCATGTTATTTAGTCATGAGATTAACAGAAGCATTTTCAAAGAACAAAAATGCAGACTATTCTTTAAGTCCTTGAAAATAAAAGGCAAGAATAGAACAAACAGAAGTTTAATGATAATAAAAACTTCTTAATATTTAAAAATAAAGACTAAGTATAAACTTAGTCATCAAACTGTTTATACAAAATGCCCCACGACAAGACTTGGGGACTTGTACTTCTAAAATCAACCCCTCAAAAATGATAACCAAGGGTTTGATTACAGAAAACTTTCAAAAGAATCCAAGAACTTTAAACACAGTTTTCCAAACAAGTACCTGCAAAAAGGGAATTTAAAGCAAATATAAATCTTTTCACTAAGAAGAAAGAACTGAGGAAGGATCATAAGCGGGCTCAACTGGAACATCATCGTCAACGGAAGCAGGTTGATCTTTAATCGCAGCAATTGGTGCATCAACAGACGAAGTCTCAGCTTGGCTTGCAACAAGAGGCACAGCTGGGCTTGAAGAAGGTGCGGCACCCGAGGCAATTTCAGCATTCATGGGAACTTCAACTGCGAGAGTTTCAGCCAAGGAAGTTTCAATCACGGGAGCTTTACTCACGGGAGCATCAACTACGGGAGCTTCAACTCCGGGATCTTCAGCTTCGGGAACTTCAATCGCGGGTGAAGGGAAGTCCAGTGGTTGTTGAGCTTTTTCAATGATCTCCATAACTTTAGCTAACTCTGACTCCTAATTGAAGTTTTCTTGGCTAGCTTCGACTAAAGCATCATGCCGAGAGTTCAGAAAAGCCCAGCTTACATCAACGGCAGCCTTATCAAGAAGCTCATAATCTTTTTCCCAAGTAACAATTTCATTCTTGAGTTCTTCATTTTCAGCCAAGGCTAAATTGTAAGAGGCTTGGAGAGAGGCATGAGATTTTTCTAAGGCATGCACCTTGCAATCAGAAGTTCGCAGATCTTCTTGTGTCTGAGTCAAACTCTGCATCAGATCTCCAGCATAAACTTCTTTTTGACTTAAAAGAGCTTTCAACTCTCTATTCTCTTCACTTGCCTTAGATAATTGCTCTGAGAAAGAAGACCTGAGACGCTCTCTTTCTTTCTCTGCCTGACTTGAAGAAGCCCTAGCAACTGCAAGCTCTGAGGATAATGCTCTTATCTGCTGTTCCAGGTTATTCTTATTCTCTTGCAAATATTCTATAGTAATTTGTGCATTATCAAATTTTTCCTTCCAATTAGCTGCTTCCAATTGAGAGTCACGAGCTACCCTCTCTGAATCAAGAACAGCCTTTTCAGAGTCACGTGCTACCTTCTCTAATAGAGAAACTCTGCTCATCAGCTCTGTGCCAATGAGATTGGCCTGAAAATGATAAGGGAGGAAAATAAGAATTCTAGAGAAAAATTTTGCAAAGTAAGAAAGAAGGAAAATACCTTCAAGGTAGCATGAACTATGTCATTCATCAAAGTCAAACAGCTATGGCTATTCATTTTTTCTTTCTCAATTGGGCCAATAAAAGGTTTAAGCCAAACATCTGCCTCACCAGATTTCCTCAAAAGGTTGTTGTTAGCATGAACTTCAATAGTCACGCTCCTCATAGAAACACTTCTACTCGTAGAACCCACTTCTGTGTGATGGACAATAGAAGGAGGAACAGCCAAATGAAGAGCGTTAGAAGAAGTAAAAACAGCAGAGGGAGGTACAAAAGCAGATAGAGCAGGTAAGGAAGGGATTAAAGGCACGACAGGAGAAGGAAAATAAGGAATTGAAGATATGGGAGTTGAAGAGGAAGATATGGGAAGTTCATCCAAAACAGGCCCTAACTCACTACTCTTGAAACCACTAATGAAAAGCTGGTTAGTAGAGTCACGAGTGTCACGAGGGGTAGCAACGTTATCATCAGAGACGAGATGAACAGGCCAGGTAGGTGAAAGATGAGGAGAAACTTCAGCTTCGTTAGAGACAATACGTCTCCTAACTCTTGGCCTTATCATCAAGGAACCACCTTCATCTTCTTCCTTGGAGTCATTCTCTTCAATGGTTTTTCTTTTCAAGAGTATATCCTGAGCCCTTTCTAAGAAAATTTGAGTTCCTGAAGAGGAACGAGAGGCCGCAACTGCTTCAGCAGTAACACCTTGAATAGCAAATCCTAACAAGGAGAAGGATGAAAGTTAAAGTAATAAAGGGAAAAAAAATTTACATATGAGAAAGACAAAAACTCTTACCGTGAGTCTTTACTTTCCAACCGTAATGATTGGAAATATATTTCCAAGACCTAGCCTCCATATGCGCAATCTTCAACAATTTATCTACCCAACCACGAAAATTGGGAACGTTCTCCACAACTCCCATGGTTGCTAAAAAAAACAAAGTTAAAGAAATTGATAAACTCGAATGAAGAAGGTACGAGAAAGGATGAGAGACTTACGTGTAAAGTTCTACTTATCAGGAAAGGTAACGTTTTCTTCACCCACTAAACCAACTGTGGGGGCAGCAACAAACCGAACATACCAGCCACAATCCTTATCATCTTCTAGGCTCAACAAAACCCTCTTACTTCTAGCCACTAAGGTAAAAACGCCACTGCGAAAAAGTCTAGGGGTGTAGAGATGAATTAGGTGAGGGAAGGTGAAATTAACATCCGCCAAATTGGCTAGATGTCTTAAACAAGAAACAACCCTCCATACCAGCGGGCCAATATGTGCTAAATAGACTTTGAAGAAACGGCAGAAATCGAGGATCACTAGATCAATAGCTGGTTTAAACCCAAGAGTAAAAGGGTATGTGTAAACAAACGAGAGTCCAGTCATATAGGAAGTAATTCTTTGATTTGGATTGGGGATTACAATGGGAAAATCGTCACTCTAGTGGCAATCTTTGTGGACTATGGGAGCTAAAACCTCTGCAATCAAAGTGGGATAAGCGTCGGCACGATCCAGACCAGAAACTTGGCTTTGAAGTGATTGTCTATCATGATGAAAAGATAAATCGTTGGGGCTATCTCTTCTACCAAAGGCTCCTGTAATGATTCAGAGGGTTTCTTGCCCTTAGAAGATAATTTTTGGGTAAAAGAACCTCTAGATCTAGAAGAAGGACCAGGTTTAGGAGAAGGCATAGTAGAACCACTACCACGAGAGGATCCTAAGCTACGAAGTGTACCACCCCTTCTATGTCTAACAGGGGCATTGGGAAAGTTGTCTAAAATAGGAATTATCCTAGGGTTAGGGTTCGAAGAAGACATGATGAGGAGGAAGAAGTGAACAGAGATTTGCACAGTTCAAATGTTCGAAAAATTTTATGTGGTAAAAAGTAAAAGGTAAAATTATATTTATACTGATAGGCAACCGTCAAAAGCAAAAATGCAGTAATGGAAGGGTCATAATAATGGTAACTGGTACTTCGTAAATAGTGGAGCTGTAAAAAAGGCCTTGAAAAGGGGTGCAAACTGCAGAATTGATAAGGAGTTGACACGTGTGAAGAGCATTAAATAGAAGTGACTATTGAAGCGTCAATCTTATCATAGCATTAATGGTGACAAAAATTCTCCTTTAATAAAATTCACTTCCCAATTATTCAACTGATGAATAAATGGAAAGTGGGGGGACTATCTGTATTGGGAAAAATTTAGTTTCTATATTGGAGATAACGTATCATGACACGTAGACTGGTCAAACAGTCAAAGAATTAAGGTTAGTTAAGAGGTACGAGCAACAACAGATACGAGCAAGGTAAATAGAAAAGGCACAAGCAGTCGTACAAGCATTTCAACGCTTGTACCTATTCAAGATATTTAAAGCTTGAAGATCGTGAAGAATCAAAGGAATGAATCTGACAGCAAATAAGAGTCCTGATACAGTATTTAATGAGTATTAAATACTGAAAACATTATAGAATATGTATTTAATGTATATGATTGTGTAACGTAGCATTTAAAGTCATTAATTACCCATAATAGTCTTATTATGACAAAGGTAAGGCTCATATCCCCAAAATAGCTACAAAAGGAAAAGGAACAAACAATTGTAAGGACACAAGACACTATTGGAATATACTTTGATTTACTGGCTTTCATATCTTACTATTCTCAAATTTCTTTCTTTATATACTTTTCCGATTATCGGTAACCCGTATTTTTCTAAATTCTAGCTTTGACTAAAAATCTATTTTTTGGTTAAACAGTATCATATATATAAATAATTGTTTTATTTTTTTCTTCGACCCTAATAATTTATAGCTCCCCTGAAAATGGGAAGCACAAATATACACCAAGTTGAGATTATCATTGGATTAGCACAGCTAGAAATTTTCATACTTCTTGGACTTTATGATTGTATTGAATAATTAAACCTTAATTTTGCATGTTTATACATATCAATCTAGGAGATTTCATTTGTGTAGTTTCGATTAGAATAATTATATCAGGATTTTATGGAGATATGCCTTTCTTGATTATTTATTTTAAAAAAAATAGCAACACGAAGTTATATTGCATGCTTTGATGGCAAATATTGTATCCTAACTAACTTTTATCTTTATCATTAGCTTTATGAAATCATAATAACTCCTTTTCTTGAATCTTTCCTCCCAAATCTTCCCAACCAAAAAAAAAAAATTAATAATAATAATAAAAATAATAATAATTAAAGAGACGTGTTAGCAACTAAACAAATTTTCTTTTTTCAAGGTGTTAGTTACTAACTCAATATAGAAATTCCAATGGTGATTATAGTATATCAAAAGTGTAATAAAGATTTTGACAATAAAAAATCAAAACTACCTTTTTGATTTCAACAAGAGAAATCTAGAGGATTGAGCGGAGATTTGACTCTCATAACAACTGGGATAAACAACCATTTCAAAGTGTTGCTTTGGTGGCTTCTTAATTACCTTCCATTTATTTTCAAAGCAATTGGAATAAATTAATATACAAGATATCTGTTTAAATAAGAAAGCCTACTAAAACCACGTAGCAAATTGGAATAAATTAATATACAAGATATCTGTTTAAATAAGAAAGCCTACTAAAACCACGTAGCAAATTCATAATTTTTTTGTTTAACCATCCGATATTCAATGTCTACTTACTCAACAAATATTCATCAAATTCGCATCTAGAAATGACCTGGGATCGATTCCCTCCTGAATGCCTTCTAGGTCGAGCATGTTGCAGCACATGACTTGCCTAATGCAGTTTATGTCTCATGTGAGGTTTGCAGGCTATTACATAGGGGGAGGTTTACCCAGTGCGCACAAAATGCTCAACCCAAAGGGCAGGGACTGTGACAGAAGTTGTAGCGACTGCAGATTTCTCCTCTTACCCAAAAAAAAAAAAAACTAACGGAGTAAAGCTGCTATCGAAAATTCTCCATTCACATTCTTCGATTTTATTTCATTATGAAAGAGCATTAAGTTATACCCTAATCGGTAGTATTTTATTTAATGTTTGAACTGCACCGTTTTACCAAAAAAAAAAAAGTAAAGTTGGATGCATTTATTGTTGGGGTTGAAGTGGTAGTGTGAATGGGAAATGAGGAAAGAAGGTGAAAAGGAAACTTTGGCTTTTGCACTTTGTCCCTCATTGGTTAAAGACAAGTATTTTGTTCGGTTTAAATATAGAAGAACTTCCTTAAGCTCTTAAAAGGAGCTAAGAGGAAGGGGCCTTGCGCCGCCGTCGCTCGCTCGCTCGCTCGGCTTCGGTCAATTGATATGATTGATTGACTAAATTTTTTGGATCAATAAAATGAAATTAATTAATTAAATATTAATATTTTGAATGACCGTTATTTGTAACGTTAAATTAATTAATCTTTAATTTTTTCGCATTAATTAAACAGCCACCAAAGAGAGGCTGCATTTCACGAATAGCCACTAAAGAAAGGCTACATTTCACGAATAACCACCTACAGTGTGAACAACCACTTTCACACCCCTTCAATCTAGAATTCGTTGGCTATAAATAAGCAGTCATTCCTTCAGAATTTTTCACCCTAAAATCTTCTACTTCATCTCCTTCTTCTTTTTGCATCATTACTTTCAAAACAAAGTAAGTCAGGGTCATGTGATTTCCACCATTATTTTGAGTTCTGATAACTTAGTGGTTTGAAGTGCCGCTACTGCTAAGTGGAAATTTTGTTCTATCTTGGGAAGAATTTATCCGTTAACCTTGGGCAACAGTGAGGGGATAAGATTCTTTAAGGACACACAAGGAATTTGTGGGCTCGAAACATAATTCTGCCATTTTTGTTCATTTATTTTTCCTGTTTTTAGTCACTTAAAAATTTCAGATTGTTTAACAAGCTTAAAGAATCTTATATATATATATATATATATATATATATATATATATATATATCTAATTTTCGAAGTGACTGAAGAGACTAAAACCTTCGTGGTTTTCTACTCCTAATCAGTTTGAAGAATAATCTCTTCACTGTTTAAAATCAGTTTGAAGAATAATCTCTTCGCTGTGTTGTTTTGGATTGAAGGATTAAATACATCACTATTTACTGAATCTGTTTGTGTCATATTGACAGAAATGACTAACGGAGAGGAACAAATTGAACCTGATGTGACTGTTACTGCTAACATAGTTTCGGGGATGCCAGGTCCTAGCTATCGTACTGAACCTGCAATGGCGATGCCACCAGCGGAAAAGCCGGAGAAATTTTCTGGTGTTGACTTTAAGAGATGGCAGCAGAAGATGTTCTTTTATCTAACCACTCTAAGTCTGCAAAGGTTCATTCAAGAGGATGTTCCAGTCGTGCCTGAAGGAACCCCTGACAACGAGCGCTTCCTTGTTATTGAGGCTTGGAAGCACTCTGATTTTCTGTGCAAAAATTATATTTTAAGTGGGCTGAAAGATGGCTTGCACAATATTTATAGCATCATGAAAACATCAAGAGAATTATGGAATGCTGTCAAAAAGAAGTACAAGACTGAAGATGTTGGACTTAAGAAGTTTGTGGCCGCCAAATTTCTGGATTTCAAAATGATTGACGGTAAATCTATCATAACGCAAGTCCAAGAATTGCAAGTTATTGTTCATGACCTCCTTGCTGAAGGTATAAAACAAGTCAATAATTTTATTCAAGATATTAATTATTGTACTAATTATAAATTTATGATTGAAGGTATGGTCATAAATGAAGTGTTTCAAGTTGCGGCATTTATTGAAAAGCTGCCTCCGCTATGGAAGGACTTTAAGAATTACTTAAAACATAAGCGCAAGGATATGACGCTTGAAGACCTTATTGTTCGTCTAGGATTGAAGAGGACAACAAGGCTGCTGAGAAGAAATATCGCGGAAATTCAACAATAATGGGTGCAAATATTATTGAGGAAGCTTCAACGAGTAAAAAGAGAAAGAAGCCGTCTGGATCAACGAATTATCCAAGCAAGAAGAGGTTCAAAGGTAATTGCCACAACTGTGGAAAGGTTGAACACAAGGCTACTGAATGTCGTGCACCAAAGAAGGACAAGAAGAAAAGACAAGCAAATATGATTGAGAAGAATGATGAAATAGACGACCTATGTGCCATGTTTTCAGAATGCAACCTAGTCAGAAATCCTAGAGAATGGTGGATTGATTCAGGAGCAACTCGACATGTTTGTGCTAACAAGGAGTTGTTTACTTCTTATGCTCCCGCTGAACCCGATAAGACAATGTTTATGGCAAACTCCGCTACTGCAAAAATTGAAGGAACGGGAAAGGTGGCTTTGAAGATGACTTCAGGAAAGATTGTGACTCTAAAAGATGTTCTTCATGTTCCTGAAATGCAAAAGAATTTAGTCTCGACATCATTTCTAGTCAAGAATGGCTTTAAGTGTGTTTTTGTTTCCGACAAGGTTGTAATTAGTAAGAATGAAATGTATGTAGGAAAATGTTAGCTGACTGAGGGCCTTTTTAAGCTCAATGTAATTTCCATTGATATGAATAAAATTTTAGCTTCTTCTTACTTGCTTGAGTCAAATAATTTATGGCATGAATGTTTAGGCCACGTCAACTTCAAAACTTTGCGAAAAATAATTAATTTGGAAGTATTACTTAAGTTTGAATGCAATAACTCGAAATGTAAAATATGTGTGGAATCAAAGTATGTTAAGCATTCTTATAAGTCAGTTGAAAGGAATTCAAATCCTTTAGACTTAATTCACACGGATATTTGCGACATGAAGTCAATACCATATCGCGATGGGAAAAAGTATATCATAACTTTTATTAACGGCAGTACTAGATATTGCTATATTTACTTACTTAATAGTAAAGATGAAGCAATAGATGCATTCAAGCAATACAAAAATGAAGTTAAAACGCAATTAAACAAAAAGATTAAAATGATAAGAAGTGACAGAGGCGGGGAATATGAATCTCCTTTTGAAGAAATATGTTTGGAAAATGGCATTATTCACCAAACAACTGCCCATACTCACCGCAATCTAATGGAATTGCAGAAAGAAAGAATAGAACATTAAAGGAGATGATGAACGCCTTATTAATAAGTTTCTGTTTACCTCAGAACTTGTGGGGAGAAGCTATTCTTACAGCTAATCAAATACTGAATCGAGTTCCCCATAGCAAAACACAATCCATTCCATATGAAAAATGGAAAGGAAGGAAACCTAACTTAAAATATTTTAAAGTGTGGGGGTGTTTGGCTAAAGTGCAAGTTCCTAAACCTAAAAGGGTAAAAATTGGACCAAAAATTGTTAATTGCATTTTCATAGGATATGCCACAAATAGTAAGGCATATAGGTTTCTGGTTCATAAATAAGAAAATCTCGATATTCACATTAATACGGTAATTGAATCGGATAATGTTGAATTTTTTAAGAATATTTATCCGTATAAAATTGAATGTGAGTCGTCTAATAAAAAATCTAAGCGACCTTGGGAAGAAGCAAAGGAAAGTACGTTTGATGAAGAAAATCCAAGACGTAGTAAACGTCAAAGGATAGCTGTTTCCTTTGGACCAAATTTTCTGGCATTCTTATTGGAAAATGAGCCTCAAAAGTTCAAAGAAGCAATGTCTTCCTCGGAATCACAATATTGGAAAGAGGCAGTCAATAGTGAGATAGAATCCATAATAAGTAATCATACCTGGGAATTGGTTGATCTTCCTCCAGAAAATAAATCTTTGGGTTCTAAATGGATTTTCAAAAGGAAAATGAAAGCTGATGGTACTATTGACAAATATAAGGCAAGATTAGTTGTTAAAGGGTTTAGACAACGAGAATATCTTGATTACTTTGACACATACTCGCCGGTAACAAGGATTACATCTATCCGGGTGTTAATAGCGTTAGCCGTCGTGTATGGCCTTCAAATCCATCAGATGGATGTAAAGACGGTCTTCTTAAATGGGGATTTAGAGAAAGAAATCTATATGGAACAACCTGAAGGGTTTGTAGTCCCTGAAAAAGAAAAGAAGGCGTGTCGACTTGTCAAGTCACTTTACAGACTAAAACAAGCACCAAAATAATGGCATGCGAAATTTGACCAAACAATATTGTCAAGTGGTTTCAAGATCAATGAGTGTGACAAATGTGTTTACATTAAGAGTATTCCAAATCAAATAGTCATTGTTTGTTTATATGTGGATGATATGTTGATAATGAGTAACAATATTGCTAACATAAATGCTACCAAGTGCATTCTTACTAGTAAATTTGATATGAAAGACTTAGGAGTTACAGATTTAATTTTGGGAATCAAGATCCTACAGACTCCTCAAGGTCTAGCTTTGTCTCAATCTCATTATATTAAAATGGTTCTTGAAAAGTTCAAATATTTGAAATTTAAAGAAGCAAAAACGCCAATTGATTTAAACCATATTCTTGCAAAGAATAAAGGTGAAAGCAAATCTCAATTGGAATATGCTCGAGTATTGGGAAGTTTGATGTACATTCTGAACTGTACACGACCTGATATAGCTTGTGCAATAAGAAATCTTAGTCGATACACAAGTAATCCCAACCAAGCTCATTGGATAGCAATGAAACGAGTCTTGGGATATTTGAAATATACTCAAGACTATGCAATGCATTACAATAATTATCCCGCAGTTATTGAGGGAAATAGTGATGCAAATTAGATCACTGGATCAACGGAAATAAAATCCACAAGTGGATACATTTTTACTATTGGTGGGGAGCAGTGTCTTGGAAGTCGTCCAAACAAACATGCATCGCTCGCTCTACAATGCAGTCTGAGTTTATAGCTTTAGACAAGGCCGGTGAAAAAGCTGAATGACTCCGAAATTTCTTAGAAGACATTCCTTTTTGGCCCAAACCTTTGGCACCTGTATGCATACATTGCGATAGTCAAGCAGCAATAGGAAGGGCTGGGAGCGTTATGTATAACGGAAAATCTCGTCACATTCGACGAAGGCATAATACCGTTAGACAACTACTCTCTAGTGGAATTATCACTATTGATTATATAAGATCAAAGGATAATGTGGCGGATCCGCTTACAAAAGGCCTAAATAGAGAGGGAGTTAAAAAATCATCAAAGGGAATGAGACTATGGCTGAGGACAAGTCACTATGGCGGTAACTCTACCTAGAAGACTGGAGATCCCAAGATCTAGGTTCAAGGAGATCAAACAAAGTCATTAGTGACGGTTCAACGTTGTCAAATAAAATTTTGGTCCATTCTCGTGATGCAGATAATGTTCAGTACCAAGGATAAAACGTTAGGACTTTTTAATGATTTCTAAGTTTGATATGGGGTATATCAAATAATGTATCTACGGGATAACACGTTTAGGAATCACCTATATAAGTGTGAAGTGTAAGCCGCTTCAAGGAGAATGTTGTAAGGCCAATTCTCTATGCACTTATGAAACCAGGTGGTGTTCATGGCTAAAACGAACACAACAATGAGAAACAAAAGATGGATAAGGATTAACTGTGTGACATATGTTGTCTAGGTATACACTAAAGCTCGACAGTTCAAAGATATCAAATCTACCGATTGGCCGAGTATATCCGATATATGCTCACTACGAAAAGCTTAAAGGGAAACCTACTTATCCCGATGCAATTATTCCTTAGTTGCGAATCATAAAATTTTTTTTTCCATGCATGTTGATAATTCCCCATTCATGTGGAGGATTGTTGGGGTTGAAGTGGTAGTGTGAATGGAAAATAAGAAAAGAAGGTGAAAAGACAACTTTGGCTTTTGCAGTTTGTCCCTCATTGGTTAAAGACAAATATTTTGTTGGGTTTAAATATATAAGCACTTCCTTAAGCTCTTAAAAGGAGCTAAGAGGAAGGGGCCTCACGTCGTCGTCGTCGCTCGCTCGCTCGGCTAGGCTTCGGCTTCAGCTTCGGCTTCGGCTTCGGCTTCGGCTTCGGCTTCAGCTTTGGCTTCGGCTTTGGATTCGGATTCGGTCAATTGATATGATTGATTGACTTAATTTTTTGGACCAATAAAATGAAATTAATTAATTAAATATTAATATTTTATATTAATATTTTGAATGACCGTTATTTGTAATATTAAATTAATTAATTTTCATCTTTAATTTTTCCGCATTAATTAAACAGCCACAAAAGAGAGGTTGTATTTCACGAATAGCCACCAAAGAAAGGCTGCATTTCATGAATAGCCACATGTAGTGTGAACAATCACTTTTACACCCCTTCAATCCAGAATTCGTTGGCTACAAATAAGCAGCCATTCCTTCAGAATTTTTCATCCTGAAATTTTCTGCTTCATTTCCTTCTTCTTTCTGCACCAATACTTTTAAACAAAGTAAGTCAAGGTCGTGTGATTTCCACCATTATTTTGAGTTCGCTGATAACTTAGTGGTTTGAAGTGCCGCTACCGCTAAGTTGGAAGTTCCGTTCTATCCTGGGAAGAATTTATCCGTTAACCTTGGGCAACAGTGAGGGGATAAGATTCTTTAAGGACACACAAGGAATTTGTGGGCTCGGAACATAATTCTGCCATTTCTGTTCATTTATTTTTCCTGTTTTTAGTCACTTAAAAATTTCAGATTGTCTAACATTTATAACAACAACAAAAATAATATACCGGTCCGATATGATCTTATAAATGAGGTTTGAGAAGAGTAAAGTATACACATCCTTACTTCTATCTTTCATGAGGGAGAGGGCCATTTCCGATTGACCATCAACTCAAGAAAATAAATGAATTTACAATAATTTTTTTATTGTTGTATATTTTTTTGATACGACAATAGAATTTATTGAAAAGTGACAAGTGTGATGTGAGACAAACTACCTCCATCCTAACAAGTAAACAAAAAAGAATCTCGAAAATTTAGTAATTCCTCCGGTCCATTTTAAGTAATTTTTTAGCTTTTTTTTTGTGGTCCTTAATATTTGATTTTTTCAGATATCAAGAAGGAATTAATTTTTTCTTTCCAAAGTTGTCCTTGAAGTAAGAAGCCTAGGAGTAGTTTGTTAAATTTTCAATGAGCAATTTAAGATTAATATAGTCAATTTCATTGTTAATTAATATTAAAAGATGAGTTTCTTAACATATATGAAAGAAAAAAAACACTTAAATGGACAAGAGGGAGTACTATTCTGTAACAAAGGTGAAATAACCAATTCGCACACAAGGAAACTCACTTGTAATATTGCCCTTACTAAACAGAATTACAAGGAATATCAATTGAAATAACATAGAAGAACTGATTAGAAGAAAAAGGTGAGAAACAGAGACGGGTATAGAATGGGATGAGGAAATAAGAGATACAGAGCAGAGATGAGAGATAACACATTCAATATCACAATTCGCATAATTCCTAAAACTGCCGATGACACACTTTTATCCCCTTTGTCACATACTCCCTACTCAACCTAGATCCCAAGCAAATGTATCGATGGGTTGTCTAATTCTTTGGCTATATCGTGGTTTATCCCCAGTCCCAATAGCTTGGCCAACCTTTGTCCAAATAAAAGGGCCCATAAGCATTATCTAACTTATCCATGTTCACAACAATACTCCCCTCCTCAATAAGAACCTTGTCCTCAAGGTTCGAGTTTAGAAATACTAGGCTCACGACCTTTGGTAAACTGGATATAGTCATATGGATTTCAATAAGCTTGCAGTACACCAGATGGCAAGCACATGCCAACTCCTTTTGAGCAAAATTAAGAGCGCCATACCAAACTTTATTCATGTCTGGCTCAACAATAGTTATGGCATAGTGTACTTCATTTTGGACAAAGGCATGATGATATATAAACCGTGTTTCCTTTGAATACTTCATAAGCCACAAAAATACTGAAATGAATAGCAAAATAGTTATTGTTCTACAAATGAGTTCCACTAGAATCATCTTTGCTTTCACTTTCTTTATTAGTGTACGAGTTAAATCTTGAAGCATGAATAAATATGTATATACTCCAATAACATGTTGATCTTCAACATAAACTGTGTGTGAGATAAAACAAAGGAGTATATTGCATTCTTTTACTAACACAAGCCGGGTATTGACCTGGGGCCCAAATGCCAAAGTCATCCATTCTTCTCGATTGTAACCTTGTAACATATTCGTAGTGGTTGTGATGATATTTGAAGCCTTAGATATAACTTTAACTCTCCACTTCTGGCCCAAATATGGGTTCCCAAGGTCAAAAGGTAGTAGACAAGCAAAGGGCTTTTCTAACTTTGACCCATTCTGGTGTATCCAAGCAATTCTAATATGTTGGGCAGACTTTCTATTGCAGGAGCGACCATAAATTATTTTCAAAATTCTAGCACTGGACACAAGCACAACAAGAATCACATCATCTCCAAACATAAGAGTGGCATTACTACAGATCTGCTCATATGAAGCACTAACATAAGTAAAACGCAAGGGCCAGATAGCTCCTCTTCTAGTTGGGAAATTCACATCATCAAAAGTAAGTGCAAGAGCTAGCTTACTTGACTGGACAGACTTCATAGATTCAAGAAGTATCTCATGAAAACTGCTATAAACAGTAGTTGGTGGTACAAAAGACTCAAGCACAGTGAGCATGTTGCTATAAATCATGTTATAGAGTATCCCTCTCCCATTGTACAACCAACTAACTTTGCCATCCATACACCTGTCTAACAGAATAATCACTAAGAAAGCTAGAGAGAACTTACTAGCCATAGGTCGCTGCCCAGTGTCAAACCAATTGGCTATATGGGCATTGATATCATGTTAGAACCACAACATATATTTAAAAACTCCCCCATGTTTTGTCAAATGTTGCCTGCTTGAATTTGAGGGTGTAAAATGGTCCTCTAACCTCCTCTGAGTTGACTGTACCCTGCTTTAAGGAATAGCACCCGATCCAGGATCAAACGAAAAGTCTAATCCAAATTCATCATGTGGAAACTAATGCAAATGATGCATCTCCGCTAAGTACTGGGCAAGCCCAAGTCGATGTCGAGGGCAAAGTATTTTAGGATGTTCAATATGCAATTGATTCCAACAACCATATCCCATATTAAATTCAATGGCAAGAATTGGAACTTTTGCATTAGAATTAACGCTGACTAGACCAATCGTACTGATTTCTTGAGAGAACACCAGATTGGTGTGGCTAACAACCTCCGTGAAGAGCATCGTACCAGTTTCGTTTTTCTGAATAACTTTGTCAAACATTTTATCTGCGTCACTTTCAAAAATATCAGCAGCTTTTTCAGTGGATATCCATGGTGATATATCATCCAAAAAATTAATTCCTTCCCTATGAGGAGATTTGTCAAATATTTAAACTACATTGTCGCTTGAATTTTTCTTCACCATCGCGCAAACTTGCTGGTCCTCCTCTAATTTGCTATCATTTAAGTCAGAGTTTATCTCTGTTGCCTCGAAAATCCCCTCATATTTCATAGGCAAAATCTTTGTAAAAGCAGATTGTTCAATCTGTTTAGTCATGAGAAAATCTCGTTGAATACTTTTAGAAAATCATTGGGTATCGCTATCTCTAGATTCTTCATCGTTGAGCATCTGATTGCACCTCGACGATTACTTTAGGAAAGCAGCTATGCAACATTTTGTCAAAAATTTTAGGTGAGTGATTATCTTCCAAATTAGCTACAAAGTGAGAGGTATTTGTACTTGCATCTGTGTCGTGGCACGCAGCCGTAACAGAATAAATTTCCTCAATTGCCTTGGGGAAGCCTTTTGTGGACATTTCATCGAACATATGCATGACTTCTGAGTTTCCATCTTCAAAAATTGATTCAAACTCACAAAAGTTGGAAACATTACTCTTAGAAGTTAGAGGACTGACATAGGTCTCTGCTAGTGCTAATGTTTCTGAACAATTAGAGTAAAATTGGAAATCGATTGAACACCTTATTGAAGCATGGGGAATCCATTTGCGATAATGCAGCTTCAGTTTCTCCGTAAAATGCTTCCAGTCGACGAATTGTTTGTTCTGATATAGCCATTGGAACCATGCTAAAGCTTCGCCATCCAAGTAAGATGATGCTAAAGAGAGTTTAAATTCGTCGGCAATGGAGTAAAATTCAAAATACCTCTCCGCCTCTAAAACCCATGCCTCCGGATTTCCACCACGAAATCGTCTTAATTCCATTGAAATTGGGTTGTCACGAAGAGTAGGTATTGCCGGACTGCGAATTGTTGGATCCCAGGGTGGAATGGACGTTGTAGCCTTTTTCCCCACTAGCTCCATTTACAACGAACGAATATCGGTGAAATCCTTAGAAAGCGAATCCTTCATTTCCTGAATTGAATCACAAATTGAGTCAACGACGAAAACCTTGAGTACTTTTTGGGCCACCGTTAGAGATCTCTGGATGAAAGCATCAATGTAACAAAGGTGAAATGACCAATTCGCACACAAGGAAACTCACTTGTAGTATTGCCCTTACGAAACAGAATTACAAGGAATATCAATTTAAATGGCATAGAAATACTGATAAGAAGAAAGAGGTGAGAAACAAAGACGGGTATAGAAGGGGATGAGGAAATCAGAGATACAGAGCAGAGATGAGAGAGAACACATTCAATATCACAATTCACATAATTCCTAAAACTGCCGATGACACACTTTTATCCCCCTTTGTCACATACTCCCTACTCAACCTGGATCCCAAGCAAATGTATCGTTGGGCTGTCTAAGTCCTTGGCCATATCGTGGTTTAGCCCATGCCCAATAGCTTGGCCAACCTTTGTCCAGATAAATGGCCCATAAGCATTATCTAACTTATCCATGTTCACAACATATTCGATTAGGGATAATCTACGCGGTATGCCCATTAAAAATATTAGTTAACACCATATACAATTAAAATATTTATTTTACTCTGTATACCTACTTTATAAAATTATTTTATCATGTATACCTACTGTATTCTAAAATATAATACTGTATATTCTAAATTAGAATATTGTGATATATTTAATTTGGATATTGTATTCCAAATTAGAATATTGTAGCATGTTTAGTTTAAATATTATATTACAAATTAAAAATTATTATATATTTGCATTGGGTACTGTATTCCAAATTAAAGCGTTATAGTATATTTGGTTTGAATACTGTATTCCAAATTAGAATACTGTAGTATGTTTTGTTAGAATATATTTAAATTGGATATTGTATCCCAAATTAAAATACTGTAGCATGTTTAGTTTGAATATTTGGATGTTGTATTCTTCATTAGAATTTTAGAGTAAGCTAGGTTTGGATTTTTTAAATTAGAATATTGTGGTATCTTTAGTTTGAATAATATATTCCAAATTAAAATATTATGGTCTGTTTAATTAGAATATTATATTTCAAATTAGAATATATGGTAAGTGAGATTTAGATCGTATTCCAAAATAGAATATCGTAATATGTTTTAGAATATATGAAGGTATACCGTGTAATATTTTTGGAATATTTGATGTAATTTTAAAACTTAGGTATGTCATGAAAGTAAATTTTATAAACATATATATCACGTAACTTCCCCTTTAATTAGAGAGAACAATACAGATCCAAAAAAGATGAAAAGACAAGATATAATTAATTGAAGAGGTAAAAGGTGTTTGTGAATGACCTTATGTAGGACCAATTTACAACTCCTATATATGTTCTTGGAATTGAAAGGCACCATAGATGTGAAGTTACTGAAATGGCAATTTAATTTGAGCACCACCAATTTCGATCTTCGAAATTCTTTTTCCATCACATATTATCCCTTAATAGTCATTCATATAAACAATTCTTAGTCCAAATTACTCATACTTATTTTTTCCTTTTCAATAATAAATTAGCCCACAAAGTTAACCACGTCATGTTAAAGCAAAATAAGCTCTACTTCAAATTACTGCCTCCCTCCATATTATCTCTTTTTAAAATTTCTGCACACCTTAAAAAATATATTTAATAATCTCAATTATAAGAGTAATTTGTGAGCCGGCCAACAATTCTACACCAAATCTCTTTTTAAATATATTTACTTTGTGAGCCGGCCAACAATTCGGTCTATCACTATTACTCGACAAAGCTTCTACTGAGCTCGAGAGTTTTTCCTTTGGTTACCCATCTTGTCCGTTGGAACCCGATTAATCTGAATTCATGTCAAAAAATTTTACTTTTAAAAGTAATGCACTTCCTATAGAAGACGGATCCATACTCAAGGGTCAATTTCGAAACCTCTAATTAAAAATGAAAATGTACTTACCGACTCCACCAGAACCTTTGATGGTGAACTTCGAGTTACGATTTTTTTTTTCCCACTTCTCCATAAACTTAAGTTTTCCTGCACCCATCTTTACTAGTAATAACTAATTTATTAATTTACTTAGCATTTGGTATTATTTTATCGTGATAAATGGTCATAGAAACACCAAATTCACTCCGTCAACTCTTTGTTATTATATTGGTCGTTGGAGTTGATCAGTACCAAGATCATCTCGAATCCCATTTATGCATCAACAACCACTCGTGTAATGCATAATCTATGTAGCTCGCTTATTATAATAATTAATTAATTATGAATTGTAATCAGCCACAGCCAGAGTCATTTGGATACATTAATTCGTTCTAGGTTAAGATTAGCAGCATGTGCTTTACAGACTGTTCTTTATCGAAGTTCTAATGCTAGATATGCACTACTTTTTTATAGGTAAATTAAAATTAATGCTACATTATGCTAATCTAGCTTTATTTAGATTTTTCTTTTTATATAGTTACTAGGGTTATGATGAGATGAATAAGACTTCTCAACTCTTAATTATAAATTTAAGAAATAAAAAGAAAACGTATTCAAATTCTGAAATTAGACGCCCTCCTAGCTAGCTAGTCTTGAAGAGAGAATGAAATAACTCTCATTGAATCAAATTAAGATAATCAAGTAACCTTGAGCTGAAAAGAACAAAAAAATCAAACAAATTTAGAAAGGGAAGAATATCACAAGTCACAATCTAACAAAAGTCACGGTCATATGAATAGCGATGGAAAAATAATTTTACCTCCTCACTATTTATAACAAATCAACTAATATAAAATATAAATTATATGCATAAATTTTTATAATATATTTGATCTTAGTAGATAACTCTTAATATTAAATTATTTTATTTATATATAAATCAAGTGTGGATAAATATTTCCAAAGTGTATGAGAAATATGGGAAGCTTAGAAAACGATTGGACAATGGGAGGCCAAAAGCGTTACCCACAATCTTTATATCAATTGGCTGTAGTGGGCTTCCAAAAATCCTTTCAAGGACCCTTTCTATCTTCTAAAAATTAAATGAAAATTTTAATTACTAATTACAGTTTTGGATTATTTTAAGGTGCATCTTTTTCTCCTAATTTTTTTTTGGTTGCTATTTAGTAAGTTATGTTACAATAAGGAGATGTAGATATCACTTTGAGACCAAGAAAACAATTAACAATATAACTAAACGTAAAAAAAACTCATTAGGTCAAAATTAGGGGAGTGCTTACTTACTAATAGCGAAATTATGGCAAAAAAAAGATAAAAGAAAAGTCCATTTGTTTAAGTTATAAAATTTTCAGGTTGGAGTGTCTTGCTTCCATTAGTGCGTTGCTCAATCATATACGCCAAATATAAAAGTTCCAAATAAAGAATACAGAGTTTTAAGAAATGGAACCAATAATGGGGCAACAATTTTCTTCGTGCCACGTAACGTACTATGGTTTGTGCGTATCGTACAACACTTGTGTTGCACAAATTTCTCTGACAGTTTGGAATAATTGAGTTTTGGTGGGTGGGATAAATCAAGCCAAGAGAGACTCCACTGTTACAATCTGTATTTATGCTATCATTTTGGATTATACGGCCGAACTTTATTCCTAATTATTCAGAAATTCGAGCATTATTAATCATTAATACAAAACAAGCAAAATTGATCAAATTTTAACTTTAGCAGCTCGAAAATCAAAATTGTAATGGAATTACAAATTGTAGTCTTCAATATAGTTTCATAACAACTAAACTGTAACTAAACAATATATGGTGTTCTCATCGTTTGCATTTAGGTCACTAATTAGAGGCTACAAATATTTTGACCAACATTAAAAATTTGCCTGGCACGATAAGAGAATATACATCAATTAATTAAAATAGTTATTATTATTACTTACATTTTTATTTTATTTTGATAATGATAATGAAATAAATGATAGATTCGTATTAGGAGGTTGTTATTATAATTATGATGGATATTAATGGCGTATTTATGGTATAAGTATGGGGTCTAGTAAAATCTACTTTTTGAGAATGTAATTCTTAGAATACAAAGCGTTATGCATTTCAGTTTTCAAATAAACTTGTTCAATTGTCTACTATATAAAGTATTCGTAAGTTGTTTTTAGGATATTATGTTAACATTTCAAGCAAGCCTTATTATCCATTGTTTAGTAAAAAAGAAAGAAGAAAAAGAATCTTCTATTATCCTACTGTGATTTGTTACTGTAAAATCCAAAGCCTTCCATTTCCTATAAATATAAATATAAAATCTCTCCATTGGCATTAGGCAACACTAGAGCAGGTTCTTTTATGAAGTTAGTGAGGGGTAAACTGAGCAATCGCTTTCTCTTTCTTAATAGACAACAGCTACTACCCTATATTGAAGACTTGAACTGAGAGAAAAACAAGAATCGTCTTTCATTTATAGCCAAACAACAGCCTGTATGTTACCTGTCTCTTTTCTATCCGCTTTCTTGTTTTTGTAATCAGTTTTTGTTGGAAAAGTTCTCTTTTCTCTTGAGGGAACAAAATGAAAAAGGTATTTTCTTGAAATATGATCAGGAATAATACTTGTTTTTCTGACTTTTTTGGGGTTTTTCCCCCTCATTTATTTGAGTTTTGTGAAAAATGGGCTGTGTTTTCTTGAATTTTGAGTTATCTAAATTTGCTTCTGCTTCAAATGTTTATATTGTAGGGAAAATTATGGGTTTTAAAATTGGTTTTGCTTAAAGCTGCTAAAATGATTATGTGTTGTAGTTTTAGTGAAATGGGATTTTGTTATTTTCAGAGTTTTAAGCTCAAAGTTGAAGTCTTGGAGCCACAGCTATATGAGGGGCGGTCTTAAAGATTGATTGAGAGGCTATAATTGAGAGTCATGATTGGTGAAATTATATAAGCATTTTCACCTTTCCTTAATCCGCCATTTACTATTGTATGTGCATTGTTTTTAACTTTGGAGCAAACATTACTTGGGTCAATACAAAGAATTTGAAGAGAAGAAGTGGTGTTTGAGTTTGTTATTATATTGTTAAGTAGTTGACCATTTGGAGGTTGAATGGTACAGTGGCCTCAATCATCGGCAGGACGGTGAAACTTGTTGGGATTATTCTGTTTCCTTAAGAGGAACTTAAGGTACAAAAACAATTCCTTAATACAACACACCAAAAGGTTGTTGATCTTTTGTTTAGTGAGTTTAGTGTGTGAACAAAGAAGCTTCTAGCTTGAAACAAAACTAGTTGCCACTGTGGTTTTTGTGTAGTGTTTGGTGATTCGTACCTTGTATGGAGACATGGTGTGCTAATTTTTTAATACCCACATCTTAAGTGGAATTTGCATATCTAGGTTACATTTTAAGTTTTTTTAATTATATAGCGAGTGAAACTCGGTCCTAAAACTTGGGTATTAGCCTTAGGTATTTAAAGAGTAAGTGGTGAGAGGCTAACTGGGAGTTTGATGTGGAATTCTGATATTGAAAACAATGCAAGAAATCCATAGTTTGAATGAAGTAGAAGAAGTTTTCTTTGATTCTGTTGAGTCACTGTTGCCAGAAGAACATGCTTTTGTAGAAAAGAAGTCAGGGTATGATTTATGGTTGGCGGAGCCAGAAAGTGTGAAGAAACGACGAGAGAACTTTTTGCACGAAATGGGGTTTGTTGAATTTGACTGCCTACATAGTGCAGACTCTGATGAATCTGATTCAATGGGACTGAATAGGATTACACAAAGCAGTGGAGCAGTCTGTAGTTCTGCTTCAGAGGAAGATTTTATGTGTAATGAAAGGGAATCCAGTGGTAGTGCAAATTCGTCTGCCGATGAATTAGATCAGACTTGGTTTCATGATGTTGCTGAAGTTTCAAGTAGTGGTTGCACTGAGCATTCTCCTGAGGGAGAACATACTTGTTTTGATGCCACTTCCGACCCCACTCACGGTAGGGATAGTAAGTTGAAAAACCAGAAAATGAAGAAGAAGTGGTGGAAACAATTTAGCCAAAAGATGAGGAAAAGTCAATCAACTGATGTATCTAAGGTATTCACCGAAAAGCAGAAGGTAACTCCAATGGAAATGCATCTGAACAGGAAAAAGTTTAAGGAGTTCAGCGCTGTTTACTGTGGACAAGAAATTAATGCCCACAGTGGCCTAATTTGGACAATGAAGTTTAGTCCAGATGGGAAATATTTGGCAAGTGGTGGTGAAGATGGGCTTGTTCGAATTTGGCTGGTCACTGTCGATTCATCATGTGAATCACCTGAGTTCAATTTCAGCAGTCACCGCATCAAAGGCAAGCTTGGGCATAAAAAGAATAAGTCTTGTTACGCTCCTGTTATTGTTCCTGAGAAGGTATTCAAGATTGACGAGTCACCGCTGCATGAGTTTCATGGCCACACTGCTGGCATATTGGACCTTGCTTGGTCCTCGTCTAACGTGAGTCATCTTTTAACTGCTTTTGGCATCACTTATTTACTTGCCATGAAACTGAATGGAATACTTAAATGCAGTGTCTTCTATCATCATCCAAAGATAAAACTGTTCGTCTATGGGAAGTTGGTTCGGAAGGATGTCATGGAGTTTTTCATCACAAAAACTACGGTAAATATCCGAAGCTTTAATTTGAATGGTTTAAAATCTTATTCTATATAACTGTTTGTTAGATGTTTTGCAATTTCACTATGTTGTTGATTTGTCAAGAAGTTTAATTTGAGTTTCATTTGGATGTGATCAGTGACATGCATCCAATTCAATCCTGTTAACGAGAACATCTTCATCAGTGGCTCCATAGATGGAAAAGTTCGTATTTGGGGAGTTCCACTAAAGCGAGTTGTGGAATGGGCCGATGTGCATGACATTGTGACTGCTATAGCGTATCAACCAAATGGCAAGGTATGTGTTACTTTGGTTGATTCATAATTACTACGATCGCTACTATTCCCCCTACTCAGCAAACTGACCTATATTTTTCAACATCAATGAAGCAGGGCTTTATAGTTGGATGTATCTCTGGTACTTGCCGCTTCTATGAAGTAAACGATGAAAGTGTACTTTCCCTGAACACACAAATACATCTTCATAGTAAGAAGAAATCCTCTGGCAGCAGAATTACAGGCATTCAGGTATTACTCTTAGAAACTCTTGACTCAACTTATTTTAGCACATTACTGTTAGTAGTCTTTAACACAAGGCTATTTCTTGCAGTTTTTCGAAAATGACTCTCAAAGAGTTATGATTACATCCAAGGATTCCAAAATCCGTATTCTTGATGGGGTCGCAGTTGTACATAAATATAAAGGTATACGATGCTTTGATTAGTAAATCCTTTCTGTGAAAAATCTTACATCTCATTTATATTGTGGCTCACTCCCCATGCGTATATGGTTTTATATAACAGGTCTATCAAAATCAGGGAGCCACACCTCTGCCACGTTTACCTCAACCGGGAAACACATAGTATCAGTTGGAGAGGACTCGCACGTATATCTTTGGGGCTATAATGACATAAGCATCCATGCGTCCAAACAAACCAAATCTGTACGGTCGTGTGAGCATTTCCACTCCAAAGGCGTTTCTGTTGCAATACCATGGTCAGGGGAGGCAACAACAGCAGATGATTCAGAAAATTTTGGTAGTTCCAATTTTGATTCTCTGTTAAGTGAACGTCAAGAGGTTTCTTCTAAGACAAGGGATTCAAGCCGATTTTCTGTAGGAAATTGGTTTACTATGGATGTATCATCTAGGGGTTCTGTAACATGGCCAGAGGAAATGCTTCTTCCATATAATGTACCCAGTGCTGAAAATGATGAACACCGTTCAACTTATCACGATGATCATGTTTATCGACAGCAACAGCACAACAAAAGCCGTAACTACAGATCATTATCCCCAGCATGGGGCCTTGTCATCGTGACAGCTGGTTGGGATGGAAAGATTCGGACATTTCACAACTATGGATTGCCAGTTAGAGTTCAAGAGATTCATCAAGCATTTTACACAACTCGGCCATGTTCAAATTGAGCTCTGTTGCTCTGATTTTTTAAAAATGCCGCCACACCCATATCGGATCCTCAAAAATGCAAAATATTTGGAGGATCCGGTACGGGTGTGGCAGCACTTTTGGAGAGCCGTCGCAGTTAGAAACTGCGATAGGACGGAAATGAATTTGATGAATCTTTACAAGAGTAGTATTTGTTTTCTTGTGAAGCTGTATAGTTGATTATTCTATTTTTTTTTTCCTGTAATATTCTCTCTGTTCTTTAGCTAGGACATAGTACTCTGATTAAATTTTGGACAAATCATATTGTAATTTGTATTTGACAGCATAAAGATAGAATTTTTTTTTTTAATGAAGATGATTATGAAAAGATTTTGTTTTTTCTTTCTATTTTGTTAAAATTTTCTTTAACTTAACCTAGCGTTTGGTCATAAATTTGGTTGAAACTTGAAAAAATGAGCTTTTAAAGATGAGCTTTTTTAAAGTTGAAATTGTGTTTGGACATGCATTTTACTTGAAAAGAATTTAAAGTTTTTATTTTCAAAATCTACGAAGAAAATGGTTAAAATCTATAAGCAAATAGATATATAAAAATAAAAATTGGAAAAAAGCTCCCAAATTTTATGGCCAAACGGGAGCAAAGTGATTACATCTTAGACTTATGGAATCTTCAACTTTATTCAGACTGATATATGCTAATCGTCTAATGGACTCAATGTTGTGTTAGCAAAGCTCTAGATTATCTTTTAAA
>MU671159.1:90805-109012 GCA_026770625.1 Nicotiana glauca | reverse complement strand
CCCCCCCCGACACACACACCACCACCACCACATTTGAAATTAACTGCATATTTCCCAATACTACAACCACACAAAGAACAAGAAATCAAATATATCCCAATTCCAATTTAGTTGAGGTCGGCTATATATGAATCAAGTTGATACAATGTAGTAGAAATAGAAGCTGAAATCAATCTAGGAGCTTAAGCTCGAAGAAGGTGATGGCTATGTCAAGCAATTAGCAAGAGTATAGCTCAAAGAAGAAAATTCAGAAAGGAATAGATTGTATTAACTCCAAAAAAAGTGGCCTTCTATTACAAGTGATTCATCTATATAAGCTCAACTGAAGATTCTAGAAAATACAACTTGGAAGCTAGCCTCTAACTAATGTAACTACCTTTAACTAACTTCCGGATTCTGTTACAACTTCTTTTCCCGCTGCAGCTTCTTCTTCTACTGCTCAACTTCTTCTTCTATTATGCTATTTTATTTAACTTGTATCAATACCCTCCCCTAAAGAGAATCCTTGACCTCAAGGATTGAAAGAAGGAAATCTGGTCTGTAGTTCTTGCAGGTACTCCCAAGTAGCAGAATCAGCCTCAAGTCCTGTCCATTTGACTCGAACTTGGCATACAACTTTATTACCACGTTTAACTAACCTCCTTTCTAGTATTGCTTCAGGCTGAGGGCAATAAGGGCTAGACAAGTGAGGTATAGGAGGATGGTTGATGATAGCAGATACTTCATGACATCTTTTTAACCGAGAAACATGGAAAGTATGGTGAATAAGGACAACAGCAGGCATGAGCAATTTGTAGGCTACTAAACCAATCTTGGCTGCAATAGGATAAGGGCCATAGTACTTAGCAGCTAATTTGTTGAATGACCTTGTAGCTACTGAGATCTATCTGTAAGGTTGCAGCTTAAGATATACCCAATCTCCCACTTCAAAGGACCTTTCAGATCTGTGTTGGTTAGCAGTGTCCTTCATCCTTTGTTGAGCTCTAGCTAAATGGAATTTCAACAGCTGAATTATGGCTTCTCTTGCTTCCAAAGATCTATCGACCATTTCCACATCTGTATCATTCTGTAAGTAAGGAAGATGTATGGGAGGTTTCTGCCCATATAATGCTTCATAAGGGGTACATTTGATGGTTGAATAGTAGGTAGTATTATACCACCATTCTGCCAAAGGCAAGTATTTGGACCACTCCTTAGGACTACCTGCGCAAAAACACCTCAAGTATGTCTCTAAGGTTCTGTTCAACACCCCTGATAGCCCATCAGTCTGTGGATAATATGTTGTAGACCTCTGCAATTGTACACCTTGAAGAGAGAAAAGTTCTTGCCAGAAGGAGCTTAAGAAAACTGGATCTCTATCACTGGTCATAGTAAGAGGCATACCATGTAGCTTGAAGACATTATCTAAGAAACTTTGGGCCACAGTTTGAGCAGTATAAGGGTGTTGCAAACTCAGAAAATGCCCAGACTTAGTCAATCTGTCTACTACTACTAAAATATCATCTTTGCCTTGTGACTTGGGCAAGACCTCAATAAAATCTAGGTAAATATCAGTCCAAACACCTGTAGGAATTGGCAAAGGCTGTAACAAGCCAGGATAAGCAGCAACATCATATTTATGTCTTTGATAGACATCACATTTGTTAATAAAATCTCTAACATTTGCTATAAGTGATTTCCAATGAAATAAGGATTGTAACCTCTTAATAGTGGCATTCATACCAGAATGACCTCCTTGAGTAGTGTTGTGCCATAAGGCAATAATTTTCTTCTTCAACTGTTGATCATTTCCAAAAACTAGTCTTCCCTTCCACCTAAGTTGGTTGTTGAACCAAATGTAGGGCTTATAAGGTTGAACCTGCAGTTTAGCTATTAACTCCTGCAGATTTGGATCATTGTTCCATGATTCTTTAATATGTGCATACAAGGAATCATTAGGAGTAAGTAATGAGATAGCTAAAAGTTCAGCATCAGGTTTCCTTGATAATGCATCTGCAGCTTTATTTTCCGACCCTTTTTTATACTCAATAATGAAGTCAAATGCCATTAATTTGGAGATACCAGCCACTTGCAAATCAGTATGCACCTGTTGTTCCAATAAATGCTTCAATTCTTTTTGATCTGTCTTAACAATGAAGTGATTATCCACTAAGTAATGTGACCACTTAGTAACAGCAAATATAAGAGCAAGTAACTCTCTATCATAGACTGATAGACTTTGATGCCTGGGAGCTAGTGATTTGCTTATATAAGCTATAGGATGCCCTTGCTGCATCAATACAGCTCCAATGCCCATGCCACTAGCATCTGTTTCCACTGTAAAAGGTTTAGAATAGTCAAGCATAGATAACACATGAGCAGAAACTAGTGCCTGCTTTAAATTATTGAAGGCAATAGTGGTTTCAGTAGTCCATACAAAGCTATGTTTTTTAAGTAAATCATGGAGTGGTCTGCAAATAGTCCCAAAACCTTGAATGAATCTTTTATAATACCCTGCAAGACCTAAGAAGCCCCTCAATTGTTTGATGTTAACAGGTATAGGCCATTCCTATACTGCAGCAATTCTCTTTGGATCTGTGGACACCCATTCAGCACTGATAAAATGACCAAGGTGCTCGACCTTAGCCACTCCAAATGCACACTTTGACATCTTGGCATATAATTGATGTTGCTTCATAAGTTCAAACACAGCCTTCACATGATCCACATGAGCAGCCACACTCTTACTATAAATCAATATGTCATCAAAGAATACTAATACTGATTTCCTTAACAATGGTTTAAAAACAGCATTAATTAAACTTTGAAATGAAGAGGGTGCATTGGTTAGCCCAAAGGGCATTACTAGAAATTCATAATGTCCTTCATGAGTTCTGAAAGCAGTTTTGCTGATGTCTCCTTCTGCCATTCTTAGTTGATGGTAACCAGCTCTAAGATCTATTTTGGAAAAGATCTCAACTTCATTTAATTCATCAAGCAAATCTTCAACTATGGGAATAGGGAACTTATCCTTAATAGTCATCTGATTCAAACACCTGTAATCCACATAAAGCCTCCAACTACCATTTTTTTTTCTAACCAAAACTACTGGAGATGCATATGGACTGGTACTATGCTGTATAACCCCTTGATCTAGCATTTCCTGCACTAATTTCTCAATTATATCCTTCTTGATTCCATGATATCTGTAAGGTCTCTTATTAATAGGATTAGAAGCTTCCTTAATAGGTATTCTATGATCATAATATCCCCTGTGAGGTGGCAATGTAGTAGGTAATTCAAAGATGCAAGCAAATTGTTTAATAAGAGCTGTTAAGTCTGGTAATGGCTCAGCTCTTGGTGTAGATTTTATACTATGGCAAAAGACATCTTTATCTCTATTGGTTACTACTGACATCATAAAGAATTGTGCAACTGTTACCTCCTTCCTTACCAACCCTTTAGCTTTAGCAGCCTTAAGCTGGTCATTTGGACCCCTAAGAACATGTTTTTTTCTTTGATACCTGAATTCAATGGTTCTTAAACGGTATTCTCCCCAATGTATTCAACCATTGCACACCCAAAACAATATCTATATTTCCCAATAGCAATAGTAAGAAATCAGAAGCAAAAGTGGTACCTTGTAATAACCATTGCAAGTTCTTACAAATAACCATTGCAAGTTCTTACAAACTGAAGCAGTCTGCACTTTTCTTTTGTACTAATTTATTCTTAATAATGTTTTCTAATTCACAAAATACTTTTCCCAAAATAAATTTCTTGACTTTCTCATCATTCCATATTTATTGTTAATTTTTTTTACAAAGAAATTTTTTAATTTATAATCTTTTGAAAAATATTCAAGAATATTTTAGTCATTTTGTTCGAATAGTTTATCAAGGCGAAGCACTTTTTATCAAGGCGAAATGGCATCTTGTCCACTTAAACTAGTACCAGATTTTAAAGCCAATATATAAACTTTTGACTTTCCCATTTTAACACCTCAACTCAACTAGTTGGTTATAAATAAACCCTTTCGTCAGAGTGTGTAGCTCAATTGCATCACAAAAAGAACACATCAAATACTAAGACCATTTATTAATTCACACGTGTCATCAGTAGGTCCCATTTTTTTTATAATTAATTTATCAAAATTTCTTTCTTATTTTATCTCTTTCATTATTCCTTCTACATCTTTTATCTCCACCATTGTGAGAAAGATCTAAGCCATCACTTGACCATATGCTCAATTACTTATGAACTTTATAAAATTCATTTCATTTTTCACTTCTAATCAAGCTTCAAATATGGGACACAACATGGATGGGAGAAATTCCAGCCAATTACGAGGGCATAATTCTGACGTCGTAGGAGCTTTGCTTGTTTACGATGTGACTAAAAGGCACACTTTCTAGCGGCTGTCGAGTTGGCTTGAAGATATACGGAAGCAAGGCAACACGACAATAATAGTTGTGAGGAACAAGTGTGACGCCGGAGAAAATATTAGGGATGTCGTTGCAGAGAAAGGCGAAGAATTCGCGAAGAGTAATTGATGTTTGTTTATTGAAGCTTCTGCTAAAACGGCGGTGAATGTGGCGGCGGAGTTTGATAAGACAGCAGAGTGAATATATGAGAAGATGGAATACGGGGATGTTGAGAGAATTAATAGTTGGAGTTAGAAAGGGTTTAGGATTGGAAAGAACACAGTGGGTGAAGGGAATTTTGCGGGGATGGGGGAAGTGGATCTGGTTTATTTTCTTTCTTTTAATTCGTATTTTTTTCCTGGTTTTAGATTTTTTAAATCAAAACTATTGTAGTCACGCGCGTAATTTTCATGACTTGCACACACCTTGTCCACATCATCTTTGTCACTGCCACATGTGTATGATCAACGATCAAATAGGTTTATTAGTTACCGGATACTTGAGTTTGAGTGTTCAAATGGAAATAATATAAGTTTGTGTATCGGCTTTAAAATTCGGTACAAGTTTAAGTGGCCATAAGACCATTTCGTCTTTTATCAAACACATCAAATATTTATTATCAGTTTCAGCACTTCTATCCAAATATATAAATATTTATTTAAAAAATCAATTTAAGCACTTATAAGATATTTACAATCAGCTAATCCAAATCGACGCTAACTTTACAAGTCAAACCAAAAACACAAAATGTAGGATTATTCAAAAGAAAGCACCACGCGAGGATAAAAAAGGGTGTTGGCGGCACGGAAAGCGTGGACGGGAGAGAGAGGGAGAGATGGGAGACGAAAAGGTGAAGAATGAAGCAATGGAGATAATGGGAATGTTCCAAGTGTTCCCTCGTCTCGTCGTCTTCGATCTCGATTATACTCTCTGGCCCTTTTATTGCTACTCGCCCAATTTCTATCTTCCTTTTAATCCTATTATCGTTGATTTATTTTCTGTCTTCTCTTTTAATCGGTTTTTTTCCAATTTGTTGATCTTGCTGAATTTAAGCAGATGCCTAATTTTGACTTTTCTTATCATTATTAGAGTAATTGATTTGCCCTGCTTGTCGTACTCTTGAACTGCTTTAGCTTCTTCTCTTTATTTTTTTATGTCGTGTTTTCTATATGCTTTTGGGCCTAATTAGAGCTTAATTGGACACACTTGTGATACAAGTTAAATAAAATAGCATAATAGAAGAAGAAGTTAAGCAGTAAAAGAAGAAGCTGCAGCGGGAAAAGAAGTTGTAACAGAATCTGGAAGTTAGTTAGAGGCAATTACATTAGTTAGAGGCTAGCTTCCAAGTTGTATTTTCTAGAATCTTCAGTTGAGCTTATACAGATGAATCACTTGTAATAGAAGGCCACTTTTTTGGAGTTAATACAATCTATTCCTTTCTGAATTTTCTTCTTTGAGCTATACTCTCGCTAATTGCTTGACATAGCCATCACCTTCTTCGAGTTTAAGCTCCTAGATTGATTTCAGCTTCTATTTCTACTACATTGTATCATTTGGTATCAGAGCTTCATGTCCTTGGCAACTCCAATCATGACACGCAGCAAAAATTCAGAGAAATCTGCTGAAGAGTGGGAAGATAAATTGACAACCATTAATGATCAACTGCAAAAGTTGATGGAGGGAATGATGATCATAAACGAGCGGAATGTACAAACTGACAAGGAATTATTGGAACTGAAGGAATATATGGGATCGATGAATCAGAAAAGTAAGGAAAAGGAACAAGTTAGAGTAGAATCTTCTAATGATCGAGCTGGTTCCATGGAGATTCAGCAGGAAGGAAGGATCAGAGATGGTCACCATAATGTAACTACTAATGGTAATTTTCTTACTCGATACTCTAAGCTTGAATTTTCTCGATTTTCTGGTTGTGATTTGAAGAACTGGTTGTATAAAGTCGATCAATTCTTTTCTATGGATGAAGTTACTTTTGATCAAAGAGTTAAGGTAGCATCTATCTATTTTGATGGAGAGGCCATTGCTTGGCATAGATCATTCATGAGGTCTAGGAATTCTGTGTTAGATCCTACTTGAACTGAATATGTATTGGCATTGAATGAAAGATTTGGACATGGATTCGAAGATCATATGGAGGCATTGAAAAATCTGCAACAAACTGGTAGTGTTAGGGATTACCAGGCAGAATTTGATAGAATTTTAACTGGTGTTAATTTGTCTAATGAAAATGCAATTAGTTGTTTTCTAGGAGGCCTTAAACCAGAATTGAACAAAGCTGTGAGAATTCAATCGCCTAGAACATTATTACAAGCCTACAAAATTGCGAGATTGCAGGAGGAAGTGTTTGAAGCTCAAGCTCAGTCATGGGGTCTCAAACCTATTATACGAACTAACAATGTCATATTACCTACCCCTAATGTCAATAAACTCCAGTATAACCAAAAGAACTCATTACCAAACTCCACTAACAAAAGGCCTTTTGAACCTAACCTTGCTAAAAACACTAAAATTCCTGGTAGGAGATTGAGCACAACTGAAATGGATGAGAGGAGGTCTAAAGGATTATGTTTTTTTGTGATGATAAGTGTGTACTAGGTCATCAGTGTAAGGGTAACAAACAAATATATTTAGTCAAGGTGACAAAAGAGGAAGGGGTGGAATTGGAGGAACCAGAATATAAGACACAAGAATTAATTGTGGATTCAAATGAGTTCATGGCTATATCTTTACAAGCATTTAGAGGTGCAGCAGGATATCATACTATTAGAGTCACAGGGTATCATGAGAAGAGGCCCTTACAAGTGTTGATAGATATTGGGAGCACTCACAATTTTATTGATGAGAAAGTGGCTGCAAGATTGGGTTGCAAAGCTTGCTCTATTCAAAAGCAATCTGTCAGTGTAGTCAAACTAAAAGTGCTTATAAACTGAAAAGTCATAAGTTGGTGTGACCATCTTATGACTTATGGCTGATTTTAGTTTATAAGCACTTTGGGTGTTTACCAAACGCGTAGATAAGCTAAAAGGTGCTTATAACCCAGTTTGACTAGCTTATAAACTTAGCCAAACACTCTCTTAATCTAAAGATTTTATTGTTTTTTGTATTTTGATTTTGATTATTTTAAAAAGTAATAAAAATTAAATAAAACAAGTATGAGTGTATAACTTATTTAAAATAGGGAGAACGGTTCTGATATATCCTTCTACTATCGTTTATTGTTTAATCTTGTCCTCCGTTATACTTTTTGGTTAGTTTTACCCTTACCGTTTGACAATGTTTTAAATTTGCCCCTAATTTAACGGACTTGCCACGTGGAGGCTACTAAGTGAAGGGCCCAACCCATAATAAAATAACCCAATCCCATTCGGATCACCCTTGACCCAATCGTAGGGGTGTCAATGGTTAAGTTTGGTCAGTTATTTTATAAAATTTATACCATACCAATTTTTTAGTTATTCTATTGTGTATAACCAAAATTAGCCTTTTCGAAACCGTCCCAATCATGTCGTTTCACTTCGATATCGGTAGGGTTCGGTTAATTTTCGATATTTTTTAAAATGTCATGTAAAATTCACCAGTAGTAGTAGAATGCAATAAAATACGCTCTTTTATAGGATTTAGTAAAACTCTCTAGATATTTTTACTGTTGAGAGGGTGATGAATTAAAAAAAAACATGAAAGATGACTAGAGTATCCATCAACTATTTGACAGCAACGTAAAAAAATTAAGTGAAAGCAAAGAAAATATAAATCACACGAATTGAAAGATATTAACCAAGTTGGGACTCAAGAATAAAATATATATTAAATCTTCAAAAAGATAAATCTAAATTATATGAAAAGAAACATACTCAATACATTGCAGTTTGCTACTCATAATCGCTAGAATATATTGTGTCTTGCTAATAAAGAGGCTTGAAATAACTTAGTTTAAGTATAAGTAGCATAATAAGTTTTAGGAATTAGTACTTTGATTTAATTATTTGTTGGCTTGTAACAGTTTTCATAATATCAAGGCTCAATAAAAAATTTAATGTTTTATTAGTTTTAAACTTACTCTATAAATATATTTTTTCACATGTAAAATTTATTTGGTACGATTCGTTATTTTTCGATTTATTTTTACAAAATAAAAAATCTACCCTAATTATTGGCACGATTATAGATTTATATAAAAACCTACGATTTCTTTAAAAAAAAATCTAAAAATTAGTTCGATACGATACGGTTCGATCAGTTTAGTCGATTTTTAAATATCTATTGACACCCCGGCCAGATTGGACCCATTCCCTATTAAAACACCATTAAAATTCTTCCCCCCTAAATAAACTAATCTTACCCTACACTCTCCACCCTTGCAAATCGCCACCACCGTAGACTACCATACCTCTACCGTCTCCACCTCCGTGTGTTGTCGCCGGAGAACTCCAAATTGGTTCATCTCACGCCCCTCTCCTCCCCTCGTCTTCCTCTATGCAAATTTGAAACACAAATGACTCAATCCTTTCCCCATCTTCATGAATTTGCAGAAAACAGAATAGCCCTGTCACCTCGGAGCTCTCTTAGCTTTGAAAGAGATTTTTAAGGAATGACTCTTCATAATTTTTGTCCTGGATCTTGTTTAAAAATAGAATTGATAATAAAGGAAGGTGAAAATATTTTCAAAATAAAATTTCTCTAAGAATAGTTGTTGGTGGTTCCCCTTTGCATATGGTTTCTTCCAATAATGGTGAGATTGGCTCTCTGATGTGATTTAAGTAAAAAAAATGTTTCGAAAAGTTATGGCATAATACTAGCAATGTGACCCAATTGAATTTTCTTGAAGATGAAGAAGGTGTTTTCCTCTTTTTTTGAGGATGGCAGAATACACGTCTACTTCTTCCTCGTCCGGTAGCGACTCCATGTTTGGTACTCCATAAAACTGATGAAAACGAAGAAGAGAGGTAATGTGGATGGGGATTTGTTTTAAAGAAGAGTAAAAGGGGAATAAGTTCGGTTGCGTAAAAATAGCACGGTATAGCCAGTTTTTGGACTGGTCAATCAAAAATAGCCAGAATTTGTCAAGTCAATAAAAAATAGTCACTATTTTGTTGTAATAGAGACCAGTCCAGCATAATATACTGGAGTTCAGTGAACTTGTGTATGAACTCCAACATATTATGCTGGATTGATATACTTTGCTGGCTCCAGTATAATATACTGGAGACTGGAGCACCGGTGCTCCAAACTCCAGTATATTATATTGGACTAATATACTTGCTGGAACTCCAGTATATTATGTTGGAGTTCTAATGTACTTATGGTGGAACTCTATCATATTATGCTGGATTTCAAGCATACTTATTCTGGAACTCCAGTACAATATGCTTGAGTTCAAGTATACTTATGCTGGAACTCCAGCATAATATACTGGAGTATTTTCCGGGTTTTGAACAGTGTTTTCGCTCAAATTTATCTTTATATAAAAAGTGGCTAAATTTTGATTACTTTTAAAATTGGGCTATTTTTGAATGAACAGTTATAAATTTGGCTATTTTTGAATTTCTCCCTTGGGTTATGGGTAAGGAGCCAGGTTGGATTTTTTTAAATGTTGGGTTAGTTTAGTCTCTCAGAAGACGCCATGTGTTTTAGCCGTTAAAATAAGACAAATATAAAACTTTGATGGACGGCATGAATATATATGAATGAAAAATATAAGAGGGGATAGGATTAAAAAATAAATAAAAGTAGAGAGATATATCTGACCCTTTTTCTTTTAAACTATGAAATATTATCTTCCTGGAATAAATGTGAGTAACAGTGAAATAATTTTCCTGTGGGATATCCGAGTACTCATAAAAGGGCCGATATCTACTTTTATTTCGAGAAAAAAATCTAATTGGTGGAACAGCACGAAACTCTAAATGTTCAGTTTGATTTGAAAATGGATTTCATAATTATATAACTTAAATTATACTATAAATCACAAGTTTATATTCAAATATATTTTAAACTTACTAACAACATCGTTAAAGGAAAAAATTGCTCAGTGTTATATAAATAGAACAAATAAGAGTTATTAAATTAAAAAAAAGAAAAACAGTTCGATAATGATCCCTCTTCAGGCATACTCAGAACTCAGAAGAACTATGCAAATCTGTGAAAAGCAGCTAAATGCCTAGAAACTTGAAGCTCCTACACCTTTTTCACGCACTCATGTTTCAATATGTTTGATTTAAACTTGATTCTCACTTCTCACTACCAAATTTTCTAGTGTTGCCACTAAATTTACTTGTTGTAAGCTGTTTGCATTATATACCATGTTGCACTATAGCAATCATCTAAGGGTGGCTGAGGCGGAAATTAGAAATTCAGGTAGCGAGTCAAGCACCAAAGAAAAAGAAAAAACAACAGTCATGTACAGATAATTGAATAATCAATGAAATATTTCGCCCTGCTCTAGCACTAAAACAATACGAGCAAAAGTGTACGACTAGATCGATCGTTTCATGAGTCACAATCTTGTTCTCCCTGTTTTTGCTTCTTTATAGTTTGTTCTGCTGTATTTCATCATGCCGTGTCGGTTGTTCAGTGTTTGGATTGGTCATGGAGTGAAATGAGACACTTAGTCCCTTATTTGGAAGCTTGAGTTGAAAAAGTCAATCAGAAGTTGACTTTAGAGTAAATGATCTCGGAAGTTGGCTTTTATGGTGCGGTTAGCTTCGTTAGGTGATTTGGGACTTAGAAGCGTGTTCGGAATGTAATTCGGAGGTCCGTGGTAGATTTAGGCTTGAATTGGCAAAATTAAAAATTTGGCATTTTCCGATCGGCAGTGGAAAACTTGATATCGGAGTCGGAATGAAATTTCGGAAAGTACTTTGTGTTATTTGTGACGTGTGAAAAATTTCAGGTCATTCGAATGAGGTTTGATAGGTTTTTGGATTGGTTGCGGAATTCAGAAGTTTTGAAATCCGGGGGTGATTTGGTGTTTTGATGTTGTTTTAAGTGTTCCGAGGGTTGGCATGAGTTTTAATGATGATATATGACTTGTTCGTATTTTTGGATGAGGTACTGGGAGTCTCGGGATAATTTCGGATGGTTATCGAAAATTTTGAAAATTTGAGAATGCAGTTGAAGCTGTTGGTTCTGTCATAACTGCACCTGCGGAGTGAGGACCGTAGGTGCGAGACCGTAGAAGCGAAGGAATGACCGCAAGTGCGGCCAAGGATGAGAATAGCAGGAACCGCAGGTGCGGTAGGGTGACCGCAGAAGCGGTTCTGGTGGATTAAGTGGAAGCCGTAGATGCAGTCAAATGGGCCGCAGGTGCGAGAAGCCCGGGCATAAAGCATATAAGGTGGACTTCGCGAAATTTGAGTTATTTTCCACCATTTCAATTCGGAGTTGGAGCTTTTTGGAGGGTTTTGAAGATGGAATCAAGGGGTTTTTCATTGAGGTAAGTTTCTTGAACCTAAAACGCGATTCTATGGTGATTTTCAGTTGTTTAAGCATGAAATTTGTGGTATTTAATGGTGAAAATTTGAGGAATTAGCGCTTCAAATTGGAGAGTTTTCATTGGGGATTTGAGGGGCCATTTGAGGCCCGATTTTGATATTCTTGATGTTCTAATGTTGTGATTTTTATCGGATTCCGAAACGTGGGCTTGAGGGTCGGGTTTGACCAATTTTGAGATATTGAGTTTAATTTGATAATTTTCGTGTGGGCTTTGTCCCTTTGGCTTGTATTGATGTTATAATTATGATTTTGGATAGATTCGAGACGATTTGAGGCCGAGTCGAAAGGCAAAGGTATTGCGGAGTAGATTTTCGTCCAGTTTGAGGTAAGTAACGATTATAAATCTGGACCTGAGGGTGTGAAACCCCGAAATTTCGTACTGTTTTGATAAATGAGGTGACGTACATGCTAGGTTACGGGCGTGTGAGCGTACACCCGTAGGGATTGTGACTTGGTCCGTCCTGTGTCGACTATAGAGTTGCATATTTTAATAAACTTTATATGATACCCATGTGTTTTAGAAATGAATCTGCTTACTTGGGCTGAATGCCATGTTTGGGGCCTTATGCCGAACTGTGTTGACCCTTAGGGGAATTTTACTACTTTTCTCACACTGTTTTGATATGAAAGCATATCCTCAGTCATGATTTTTACCTGTCTATTGTTTGATTCAGTTTCATTATTGTACTTTCAATTATATGAAAACTTTTGGGCCGAGTTCCCTCATTTTCACTAAAATGCCCGAGTGACTATGAGGTTAATGACTGAGAGAGAGAGGTCGAGGATCTGATGGTGAGGATTATATATATTCATAGATCGGGCTGCACGCCGCAGCAATATTATTGATACCCAATTTTTTCCTCACATAATTTTAATATATATATATATATATATATATATATATATATATATATATATATAAAAGATTGCATGAGCTTTTTTATAATTTTTCTATTGTTTTAAAGGCCTCAAATCAATTTATTTCTGCTCTTTTTATTATATAGATATCCAATAAATACTACTTTTGTGATGATTTAGCCATCTAAATTTGTTATTTATGCCAACATAATGTTTAAATATTTTAGTAATTTTTTTTTGTAATTTTATTTATATTTTAAAGCTAAATTACACATCTTTGCAATAATAGCCCATATTAATATATAATTATATTATTTATGTATAAAATGGTATTTTATATTTTTAAAATTTAAATAATTATTTTAAATAATTTTAGAGCACAAAGACATTTGGGTACCCATTTATTATTTTTTATAAATTATTTAGTTGGTAAATTGGCTATTTAAAATCTGGCCCCATTTTCTATTCAAATCTGATCTTAAATTTGACCCAATACTCAATCTAATTTTAACCCAAAATATATCCAGCCCAAACCCATCACCTACCCGACCCACTCCTTGCCAAATCTTGGCATGATCAACAGTCCACATTCACCCGTACCTAAATTAAACCTAATGACCTCCCCCAAAACCCTTCATTTCCTCTGTCTCTCTCACGCCGACATCTGATGCCCTCTTCTCTCAAATTCTCTCAAGTCCTAACCCTAATCCTAATCACTATCACCGGCGAGAAGCTCTCGTCTATGGAGATTCTATGTATTCTCCGACCACTACCAACCTTCTATACCCTCTGGTTGTTGATTGCATGGATACCTAAAAGAATCTCAAGGATATTCAACCTATTCCTTCGCCCGAAGTTTGTTTATAGGACTGTCTAGGGCTATCCTTGTTTGTGAGTACTGATTTTCTTCCATTTTTAGTTCGAATCTATGACTTTTAGTCAAGTTTCTTTCATCTCTGCTGTTTTTGAAAACCCTAGTTTCACAACTACTCGAATTCATTCAGATCTTTGTAGATCTGAAAGGTTCAAGTACTATATGTCATTTTCCCTTGAAGATCTACTATTTTAACTATTTTGATTCTATTTGCTTTCTTCTAAAATTAGGGTTCGCCCTAAGTGTTCTTCAAAAGGGTTTTTCTAACTTTCCAGTATTTAAACTAATTGTTTCTTTACCATCTTGACTAATTCTCGTGTATATACTTAAAACCTAGATGTTTCTGTTTGTTGCACGGATTTTCTTCAATTTTTCTCCGTTATTTGTTTATTTCTGTCAGCCCAATGTATTGATTGATTTCTATCAAGGATTTGAACCAGTTTTCTTTGGGTTTTTCTTCTTAATTGATCTCTATCAGGGATTTGAACCAATTTTTTCCCGTTAAAGTCAGTACTCTTTGGAGTTTTTTACTTGCTTTCGTTTTTTGTGGCTTGCAATTAGTGTTGTTTACCTTATTCCGACTGATTGATTAATTTATGGTCAGTTAATAATTTGTTACCTTTTTTAAACCCCAATCAGGGCTGGTAAGATTCTCCTTGTACCAATTTGACCTTCCCGGATGTGCTTGTGCAAATTAATGGGGATTAGCCTTAATTATCTTGTTTCATCTCCCTAAGTGCTATATATACACTCTCATTCTGATTCTCAAACACGAATACTAGTTCATATATACTCTCACTCTCTCAAAAGCTCTCTATTCTCTTATGTTGCTTGCAATTCTCACTAATCCAGCCACCTGTAAGCCAAGGCTGGCTATTTGCACCATCTCTGCTCTATACTCTGTATACTCTCCTTAACTGGTATGCCCTAATTCAATTCCCATTCCAAAACAACGTATTTCTTTGCTGCTGCTGTTTATTAGTTATGATTTCCAATTCTATCTACCATTCTACTGTCATGTGCTCAGTATGTAATCAACATGCCTAGATTATATTGCCTAACTACTGTATCACTTAGCATTCTTGGAGTTTTGTTCTGTTAAAAGCTATGACTAGTAAGGATTTATTCACTATTTAGCATGCCCAATCCGTCCTTTAGATAACTGCATGAAACCTATTTGCTCACTAGTATGTCCAAGCTACATTTTTTGTTTATTGTCTCACCCAGCATGTCTACATCCTGCTTGCTCTATATGTGATTAGTACTTATAAACTTTGAATGCTTCATGAAGTGCCTTCCTAGTTTGTTCATTTAAGTATTACCTATTCTAGTTTGACTAACAAGGTCCTGTTAAGGTATCTAGCCCTACAAAGTATTCTGATTGTGTGCCTAAGACTTATGTGTTATCAACATGTATTTATTGTAATCTTTGTAACTAACTTGTCAATTCCACAACCTTATTGGTATATTTGTTTTCTCATACACTAGGTTGTATTCTATGTGTTCCCCCAATCCTTCTCTCCCTCTATGAAGAATATGCTTGCCCAAAAATATTTCTGAAGCTGTGTGTTCTGTGACTTGCTTTCTGATCTCAAAAATGTCCTTCATGTTTTCTCAAACTGTTTTCCACCCTAACTGGTACTGATTTCAGAAAAAGCTTTTACTACTAAGCCCCTTTGGTTGCTGTTCACCAAACTCTTTCAAGTCATTATGCACTCTCACTTACTCTTAGTTCGTTAAGTCCAGCCCCTCTGGTATGTGTACTGCTTAGAGACCCTTGAGGTCTCTCTGAACTCCGGAATATCAGGGTTGGCACTTCCACACTGCACATAAATCAGTTTTTAGTTGAGAAAAGTCTGGGTGTGAGCACTGACCGGGATCCTTGAGATCCTTAGGGAACTCTGACGCATCTAGAAATGAATTGGGCTATGGAACTTTGGGCATTTGAGACTAGTGAAGGCTTGGTGCACCAGGAATACTTTGGGCCTACTTCAGGCTCCCTATAGTTTAATGTATATTTATATTTATGTAATTTATTCAATTCTTGGTATGTAATAATTAATTATAAACAAATATTTGGGTGACTAGTAAAAAGGGGAGGGTAGTTGTATATTGTGGGTAAAATTGGGTAGATAACCTACCTATAGGGTCTATTTCGATTCAAATGTGTTTGTTAGAACCTGCCTGTAGGGTCTATTTCGATTCAAATGTATTGGTTAGATGATATGCCTATAGGGGGCTCGTTTGGTTCAAATGCGTTTGTTAGATAATATGCCTATAGGATCTGCTTTGGTTCCAATGAATTCTGCTTGTTTTACTTTTATATAACTAGACATCATGCCTGTATGATAATCATCTTTTAATAATTAGATACCATGCCTACAGGATTTAAAATCAGCTGTGATAGAAATCATGCCTATAGGGATTTGCTTTGGTTTCAATAAATTCTGATTGCTTTACTTTTATACAACTAGACATCATGCCCATAGGATCTAAAATAAGTTTAGTCAGATTTAAAATCAGCTTAACTTGAGCCTGTAAGTTCTAAATCAGATCAACAAACATGCTCAATACTGCATTAAATAATATTACTAGAAAGCATTCCTATTGGATCCAAGTTATCAGTTTAAAATTTGCTTACTGTTTTACTGCATTCCTAATTAATGATTAGATACCGTGCTCATATGATGTCACCATTATGCGCCTAGGCAAGCCTGTAGGGCGATTAAAATTCTGCAAACTACAAAACTATGCCTCGTATTTGTAACTGCTCATATTAAACATGCCTAAAATCAGTAGGCAAACTGAACAGGTCTTTGACACTTTGGTCTTAATTCAATAATGTATACTCTCTTCTCACCTAGATATCATGTTCTAAGGTTCTCTCTTAAATAATTGAAACTGTTGTTTGAGACGTGCACTTACTTGTTCTGTTTATGGAGGTTAAAATGTGAGCCTTTAATTGTTCTCTATTTAATGAAGTCCTAACTGTTTTGATTGAAGCCTAGATTTTTCTCCTTTAAGTACCTTAGGATGGTCTAGAACTAACTAAATTAGAGGTTCTAAATACCTCCAGGGCCACTAGGAAGGGACGGGTAGTGCACGCATAGGATATCTTTCAAGGTTACTAGAATGCTTTAGGCTATGACCAAGGGGAAGGAATTGGGTAGTATGGATATGATGACTACGCGCTAATGTCACGTGTAGCCCCTCGTTGAGGAGTATTTACCGGTCATTGTGTGGGTATGATCTTGTAGGCTAACCAACCTAGGACCCCTCTTTTTCCCAATTCCTATGTGTTTTAAATGAACTTCCTTTTCTTTACGTATATATATTGTTCAAACCTCTCCCTTGTTTCATTACTTTAATCATACATGTAATTAGAATATCAAAACATGCCTTTCTTTGCGAGTATGTGTTAAAACCATTTATTTGTTAAAATGACTAACTCACATAGTTTAAGTTCGGCCGGGACCCACCGTTGTGGACCGTGAGAGGTGCCTAACACATTTCCCTCAAGGTTATTTCGAGCCCTTATCCTAATATCTGGTAATGTAAACTAGTTCATCAGTAAATTACTCTAGGTGACCTAATGCACCATAATCCATTAGGTGTCGACTCTCCAAATACCCAAGTTCCCAAAAAGAAACGAGTTGTTCCCAATGAATGTCAAAACCCGGACTTCCGCGAGGAAAAAAAGGGGTGCGAGAAATATTTATATATATGGATCGGGCTGCACTCCGCGACGATATGTTGGATCGGGCTGCGCACCGCAGCGGTATAACACTTGGGCTGTAGGAGCCCTTCCGAAGTCTGCACACCCCCAATGAGCTCAGTCGGCTATATATATTTACGGATCGGGATGCACGCTGCAACAGTTATTATTATGAGATATCTATTGAGTGGGAGTGCTGAATGTGAGTAGTGATTGACGAGAGCTGAGTCACGAGTGACTGAGAGGCTTGCTCGAGAGGCTATACTGATGAGCGATACTTTGCCCGAGGGGCTTGTTTATGAGGTCTTCTGTTTTCACTCTTCTTTTATACCGAGCCTCTATTGAAAAATATTGAATAAATGTTTTAAAGGATTTTCATTGAAACTGGAGTTTTTACGAGATATTTGATTATTGAATTACAGATTTTGACTTTGAAATTTTTATTGGGATTTTTGATAAAGTATGTATATGATGCACTCAACCTTTATTTACTTTGGTTACTTACTGATCTGGCGTACTTACTCCTTGCACCTTGTGTGCAGATCCAGATGCCAAAGCATCAGAGTGAGAGCTTTCAGCAACTTTTGAGTATTTTCGGAGATAACAAGGTAGTTGCACGGCGTTCGCAGCCCTACCCTTCTCCTTCCTATCCTAGTACTTTATATTTTTGACTTATCTTGTATTAAGCACATAGTGTTGAGTTGTACTTAGTGGCTCATGGGTAGTGACACCAGGATCAGGCTGGGTTGATGTACTTACGCATCTATCTTTTTCTGCATATTTGATATATATATATATATATATATATATATATATATATATATATATATATATATATATATATAAAA
>MU671159.1:45081-89861 GCA_026770625.1 Nicotiana glauca | reverse complement strand
TATATATATATATATATATATATATATATATATATATATATATATATATATATATATATTAAAAATGAAAGATTTGAGATATTATTTGATTAGAAAATGAATTTGCAAAAGACCGTTATAGTGTTCATGTTGCTTCGGCTGGCCTAGTACTATGATAGTTGCCATCACGATCGGGGCATTTGGGATCGTGACAAGTTGGTATCAGAGCCTAGGTTACATAAGTCTCACTGGTCATGAGCCGGTTTAGTAGAGTCTCGCGGATCGGTACGGAGACATCTGTACATTCTCGGGAGGTTGCACAATCTTTAGGAAAAACTTCACTTTCTTGAAATTCCTATCGTGTGAATATGTTGATTCTGGTACTAAACTTCTGTTATTCTATTCTCTCACAGATGGTGAGGACACGTGCTATTGATCAGGATGGATGATTACCAGTACCACCTGTTGGGGCCACTAGAGGCTGAGGTTACAGTCGATGCCGTGGTAGGGGTGGGGGTGTAGCCCACATAACATCTAGGGCAATACCTGCAGATTTACCAGCTGCCCCAGTTCATGATCAGGTCCTAGTTGTGGACGATCCACCAGGGCCAACTCATTACCGGCCGTGCCGATTGTGATTCTAGGCTTCAGGAGGCTCTATCCTAGATTCTATCGGTGTGCACTGGCCTGGCTAAGGCGGTTTCAGTTACTACGGCCGCAGCTACTTCTCAGGCAGGGGGAGGCACTTAGACTCCTGCTGCTCACACACCTGAGCAGGTTGTGCTGGGACTTCAGATACCAGGGGCACCTCCAGCCCAGCCGATTGCACCAGCTCAGGATTATTTGGTACCAGTTATGCCTGCTGACGAATAGCGTCGATTGGAGAGGTTTGGTAGACTTCAGCCTCTGACTTTCACTGGTGAAGAGGGCGAGGATGCCTAGGGTTTCTTGGACAAGTGTGAGAGAATGCTTTGGACCGCGGGTATTTTGGAGACCAGTGGAGTCTTGTTCACTACTTTCCAGTTTTCAGGAGCTGCCTTTACTTGGTGGGAGGATTATGAGAGGCGTAGGCCTGTTGATGCAGTACCCCTTACCTGGCAGCAGTTCTTCGCTCTCTTTTTGGAAAAGTATGTGCCACGGTCTCGTAGAGAGGAGCTGCACAGGTAGTTCGAGCAGTTTCATCAGGATGATATGACTGTGATGCAGTATGGCATGAAATTTTTAAAGCTAGCTTGTCATGTTGTTTGGTTGGTTCCTACGGATAGGGAGAGGATCAGGAGGTTCGTGGATGGCCTCACATATCAGCTTCAGATTCTCATGACCAGAGAGAGAGTGTGTCAGGTGCTACTTTTTAGCAGGTTGTTCATATTGCTCGAGAGATTGAGTTAGTTCATCGCCATGAGCAAGATGAGAGGGAGGCCAAGAGGTCTTGAGGATCTAGTAGTTTTGGTGGCGCTCATTCGAGAGTCCAATTTCAGCACGACAAAGTTTATTTATTTAGACATGCTCAATCGGCTCACCCAGTTCATTGTGGGGAATCATCGGGCAATGGTTCTCATAGTTCTCATCAGGTCCATTCATCACTTAATGCCCTTCCATCCCAGAGTTCGTCCCGTGCTCCATCAGTTTAGGGCTCTTCCGTACTAGGTTCTTCTGCCAGCCATCCCGGTGCTAGGGGTTCCCTTCAGTCCCTGTTTCCAGTACCAGGGAGTTGTTATGAGTGTGGAGAGTTTGGGCATATGAGGAGGCATTGTCCTCATCTTCTTGGGGGTCCATCTCAATAGAGGAGTCACCCCTCGACTTCAGCTCCACTTTCTACACCACACACTCAGGCAGCTAGAGGCGAGGTTCAGTCAGCTAGGGGTAGCCCTAGAGGGGGAGGTCGATCAGGTGGTGGTCAGGCCCGTTACTATGGACTCCCAGCTAGACCAGATGCTATTGCTTCAGATGCCGTGATTACACGTATTGTCTTAGTTTGCCATACAGATGCATCTGTGTTATTTGATCTTGGTTCCATTTTTTCATATGTGTCATCATATTTTGCTTGTTATTTGGATACATCCCCATGAGTCTCTTATTTTATCTGTTCGTGTAACTACTCCGGTGGGCAATACTATTATTATGGACCGTGTATACCGGTTGTGTGTGGTGACTATTGGTGGTCTGGAGACCCGAGTGGACCTTTTGTTGCTTTGTATTTTTGGACTTTGATGTGATATTAAGCATGGATTGGCTATCCCTGTGTCGTGCTATATTCGACTGTCATGCTAAGATGGTGATGTTGGCTATGCTGGGTGTGCCACGGATTGAGTAGCGAGGTTTGACTGATTTTATTCCCAGTAGGGTGGTTTCATTTTTGAAGGCCCAGCGCATGGTTGGGAAGGGTTGACTTTCATACTTAGCTTTTGTGAGGGATGTTAGTGTAGAGACTCTTAGTATTGATTCTTTTCCGATAGTGAGGGATTTTCCCGATGTGCTTCTTGCAGACCTGCCGGGCATGCCACCAGACAGGGATATTGACTTTGGTATTGATTTGGTGCCGGGTACTCAGCATATTTCTTTTCCACAGTATTGTATGGCACCGGAGGAGTTAAAGGAGCAGCTTCAGGAACTTCTTGATAAGGGGTTTATTCAGCCTAGTGTATCGCCTTGGGGTGTGCCTATTCTATTTGTGAAAAATAAGGATGGTACGATGAGGATGTGCATGGACTACAAGTAGTTGAACAAAGGTACAATCGAGAACAAGAATCCTTTGCCTCATATTGATGATTTATTTGACCAGCTTCAGGAAGAAAGAGTGTTATCCAAGATTGATCTCCAGTCAGGGTATCACCAGTTGAATAGGGACTCGAATATTCTTAAGACAACTTTAATGATGCGATATGGTCATTATGAGTTCCTTTTGATGTCTTTTGGGCTGACCAATGCCCCAACAACGTTCATGCATTTGATGAACAACGTGTTTCAGTCTTATCTAGACGCGTATGTGATTGTTTTCATTGATGATATTCCGATGTACTCGCATAGCCCGGAGGAGCATGCTGAGCATTTGAGAGTTGTGTTGCAGCGATTGAGGGAGGAGAAGCTTTATGCAAAGTTCTCCAAGTGTGAATTTTGGGTCATTTTAATGGCTTTCTTGGAGCACGTGGTGTCCAGTGAAGGTATTCAGGTTGATCCGAAAAAGATAGAGGCAGTTCGAAGTTGGCCCAGACCGTCCTCAACCACAGAGATTCGTAGCTTTCTTGGTTTGGTAGTATATTACTGTCGGTTCGTTCAGGAATTTTCATCTATAGCATCACCCTTGACCAAATTGACTCAAAAGGGTGCTCCTTTCAGGTGGTCGGATGAGTGTGAGGTGAGTTTTTAGAAGCTCAAGACTGCATTGATCACAGCTCCAGTGTTAGTGTTGCCATCAACTTCAGGTTCATATACTGTATATTGTGATGCTTCTAGAGTTGGTATCTGGTGTGTGTTGATGTATGAGGGTAGAGTGATTTGCTTATGCTTCTCATCAGTTGAAGGCCCATGAGAAGAACTACACTGTTCATTATTTGGAGTTGGTTGCCATTATTCACACGTTGAAGATTTGGAGGCATTGTCTCTTTGGTGTGTCTTGTGAGGTGTTTACTGATCATCATAGCCTCCAGCACTTGTCCAAGTAGAAGGATCTCAATTTGAGGCAGCGAAGATGGTTGGAGCTGCTAAAGGACTATGGTATCACTATCCTGTATCATCCCAGAAAGACTAATGTAGTAGTCAAATCCTTGAGTAGGAAGGCGGTGAGTACAGGCAGTTGTAAGGTTTGATATTTCGAAGCCCATTCGGGTATTAGCTTGTGTGGTTTCTTGGTCTTTTGTTTGATCGCATCAGAGAGCGCCAATATGATGATCCTCATTTGCTTATCCTCAAGGATAGAGTTCAGCACGACGATGCCAGAGATATGACTATTGGTAATGATAGAGTATTGATGATGCAGGGACGGATATGTATGCCCAATGTAGATGGGATTCGGGAGTTGATTTTAGAGGAGGCTCATAGCTCGCGGTATTTTATCTATCCGGGTACTCGCGAAGATGTATCAGGATTTGAGACAACACTATTGGTGGAGGACAATGAAGAAGGATATTGTGGGATTTGTATCTCGGTGTCTTAATTGTCAGTAGGTGAAATATGATCATCAGAGACCAGGTGGCTTGCTTCAGAGGTTAGATATTCTAGAGTGGAAGTGGGAGCGGATCACCATGGATTTCGTAGTTGGACTCCCATAGACTTTGAAGAAGTTTGATGCTATTTGGGTGATTGTGGATCGGCTGACCAAGTCTGCACACTTCATTCTAGTGTGTACTACTTATTCTTCGGAGCGGTTAGCTGGGATTTATATCCAAGTGATTGTTTGCCTTCATGGGGTTCCAGTTTCCATCATTTTAGATAGGGGTACTCAGTTTATTTCACAATTTTGGAGGGCCGTGTAGCGAGAGTTGGGTACTCAGGTTGAGTTGAGCACAACTTTTCACCCTCAGATGGATGGGCAATCCGAGCGCACTATTTAGATACTGGAGTACATGTTGCGCGCTTGTGTAATTGATTTTAGGGGTTCATGGGATTAGTTTCTACCGCTTGCGGAGTTTGCATATAACAACAACTATCAGTCAAGTATTCAGATGGATCCATATGAGGCTTTATATGGTAGACAGTGTAGATATCCATAGGATGGTTTGAGACGTGAGAGGCCAGGCTCTTGGGGACAGACTTAGTACAAGATGCTTTAGACAAGGTGAGAGTGATTCAGGAGCCGCTTCGTACAGCGCAGTCAAGACAGAAGAGTTATGCTGACAGGAAGGTCCGTGATGTGTCTTCCATGGTTGGGGAGAAGGTTTCACCCATGAAGGGTGTTATGAGATTTGGGAAGAAGGGAAAATTGAGTCCTTTGTTCATTGGGCCTTTTGAGGTGTTTTAGAGGATTGGGAGGTGGCTTATGAGCTTGCTTTGCCACCCAGCTTGTCGAGTGTACATCCGGTATTTCATGTTTCTATGCTCCGAAAGTATATTGGCGATCCTATTCATGTTTTTGATTTTAGCATGGTTCATTTAGACGGTGGTTTGACTTATGATATGAAGCCAGTGACTATTTTGGAGTGTTAGGTTTGAAAGTTGAGATCAAAGGATACAACTTCAGTGAAAATGCAGTGGAGGGATCAGCCCGTGTAGGAGGCTAACTGGGAGAGCAAGCGGGAGATGCGAAGCAGCATATTTGAGGCTTCAGGTATGTTTCTTGACTCATTCGAGGATGAACGTTTGTTTAAGAGGGTTATGATGTAATGATCCTGCCTATCGTTTCATGAGTCACAGTCCTGTTCTCCCCTTTTCTGCTTCTTTATGTGTTGTTCAGCTGTATTTCATCATGTCGTGTCGATTGTTCTGTGTTTGGATTTGTCATGGAGTGAAATGAGACACTTAGTCTCTTATTTGGAAGCTTGAGTTGGAAAAGTCAACTGGAAGTTTACTTGTGAGTAAATGATCTCTGAATTTAGCTTTTATGATGCAGATAGCTTTGTTAGGTTATTTGGGACTTAGGAGTGTGTTCGGAATGTAGTTCGGAGGTCCGTGGTAGATTTAGGCTTGAATAGGCAAAATTGGAAATTTGGCATTTTTTGGTCGGCAGTGGAAATCTTGATATCGCGGTCAGAATGGAATTCCGGAAGCTGGAAGTGGTCTGTTGTGTCATTTTTGACGTGTATGAAAAATTTCAGGTCATTCGGATGAGGTTTGATAGGCTTTTGGATTGGTTGCGAAATTCGGAAGTTTTGAAATTCTGGAGCTTGAATCCGAGGGTGATTTGGTATTTCGATGTTGTTTTGAGTGTTCTGAGGGTTGGTATGAGTTTGAATGATGATAGATGACTTGTTCATATTTTTGGATGAGGTCCCAAGGGCCTCGAGATGATTTTGGATGGTTATTGAAAAGTTTGGAAATTTGAGAATGCAGCTGAAGCTGCTGGTTCTGTCATAACCGCACCTGCGGAGTGGGGATCGCAGGTGCGGGATCGTACAAGCGAAAGAACGAATGCAGGTGCAGCTAATGCTGAGAAGAGCAGGAACCGCAGGTGCGGAAGGTGGATTGCACCTGCGAGACTGCAGGTGCGGTAGGGTGACCGCAGAAGCGGTTCTAGTGGATTAAGTTGAAGCCGCAGATGTGGACAAAGAGGCCGCAGGTGCGAGATGCCTAGGTAGAAAGTATATAAGGCGGACTTCGCGAAATTTGGGTTATTTTCCACCATTTCTATCCGGTGTTGGAGCTTTTTGGAGGATTTTGAAGAGGGAATCAAGGGGGTTTTCATTGACGCAAGTTTCTTGAACCTCAAACTTGATTCTATGGTGATTTTCAGTTGTTTAAGCGTGAAATTTGTGGGATTTAAGAGTGAAAATTTGAGGAATTAGGGCTTGAAATTGGAGAGTTTTCATTGGGGATTTGAGGGGCCATTTGAGGTTCGATTTAGATGTTGTTTGTATGTACGGACTCGTGAGAGGATAAGGATTCTAATATTGTAATTTTTATCGAATTCTGAGACAAGGGCCCGGGGGTCGTATTTGACCAATTTTGGGTTTTTGAGTTTAATTTGATAATTTTCGTGTGGGCTATGTCCTTTTGGCTTGTATTGATGTTATGATTCTGATTTTGGATAGATTCGAGATGATCTGAGGCCGAGTCGAGAGAAAAGGGCATTGCGGAGTAGATTTTTATCCGGTTTGAGGTAAGTAACGATAGTAAATCTAGACACGAAGGTGTGAAACCTCGGAATTGCGTATTGTTTTGATAAATGAGGTGATACACATGCTAGGTGACGAGCGTGTGGGCGTGCACCCGTAGGAATTGTGACTTGGTCCGTTCTGTGGCGACTATAGAGTTGAATATTTTGCTAAACTTTATATGATACCTATGTCTTTTAGAAATGAATCTGTTAACCTGGGTTGAATGCCATGTTTGGGGCCTTGTGCCGAACCATTTGGACTCTTAGGGATATTTTACTACTTTCTGATAAGTTGGTATTTTACCAACTCATCTCCTCTTAATATTTAAACTTTTGCATAATTTTGGTAGGAAACTAAGACATTTTCTGAGGTTTATTGGCAATTTTCAGGTGTCATGTGATTTGGAGAAGAAATGGAAGAAATCAAGTCAAAATGTGCCAAAATGATGAAAATTGATTGATGCCTGGTACTCTTCGCGATCTCAAGGATTGGATTGCGATCGCATAAGGCTAGAAAAATAAGAAATGCGATCACAAAGCGCTTTCTGCGATCACGTGGAAGGAATTAGTCACCAGCCCTAGGAATGCTCTACGCGATCGCAAACTTGGGATTGCGATCGCATAGGTTGTGAAGCTGACTCTACGCGATCACAATCGCTTTCACGCAATCGTGGTGCATTAAATATGGGCGGAAACTGCGCAGTTTTGACATTTCACGTCCTTATACTCAAACCATTTTTATACACGACCTAGCAGATATTTTCGAGAGAATCTTTGGCTTAGTTTTAGCTCCACATCTTAGAGAGAACAAGGTGAAAGCTAGGGTTTGCACAAACACTTTGATCTTGAAGATTTGAAGCTTTTGGTTGAGAATTTCTTACCCATTTATGTTGCTTTCATCATTTCCTTGCTTTGTATTGTATATCTAAGTGTGTATTATTTCATTCAATACTTAAATCTTGTTTATGGAAATATTCATGTTTAAAGTGTGGATTAAATACCTTGTTGTGCTTATGTATTGAATGATTTTTATTCTTTTATGAAGCGAGTTATTGTTATTTTAATTATTCTTGTTCTTTAATATTTCCAAAGGGATTAGCTAACCCTAGGACTTGCCCACTAACTCCAAATTAATTTTGGAAAAGATAATTTGGTGTTGGGAAAGATTAATTAACAAGAACTTGAGGCTTTAACCCTCATTTTTTAGATTCTACCTAGGGATAGAATTGAACTACTTGTAGCCATATCCGGGTGTGCTTAATCTCCTTATTGTTTTAGGGATAATTCAATTAGGAAGTCATGTTAGTCTTCGGAAGAAGCTAATTAAGAATTATTATTCGTGGCTAATTAACATAAACTTGCTCATATTTGTAAAATCATGAAATACATTGGATCGTTGCTTGAGTGTAATTCCCGATGCATTCATCCTTGTAGCCATTGATCATTTTACTTACTTTCTAGGTTAGCTTAAATTTACGTATTTCGATATAAAACTTTTATAAACCAAATTCTTAGTGTTTGGCATTGCACGACAAGTGATAATTCTCTTACATTCCTAATCGCTTACATATTGTTCTCTGTAGGATTCGACCTCGACTCATAGTTGAGTAAATTATATTGCATGCGATCGTGTCCATTTACTTTTTAGTAGTAGATTTAGACGTCATCAAAATTGGCACCGTTGTCGGGGAACAATTTGGCGTAATTTAGGTTGTTTGAGAAATAAGCGTAACTGCTTTGGTCCAAACTTGTGAATATTTGTGTAATTAATTTTTTCTTACCTTGGTCTATTTTTCTTGTTTATTTTCTTATTTTTGAAAAAAATGGCATCATTTGATAAAAATTGGTCGGATGGTAGTTGTTCATACTTTGATGACCCTTGTCCTTATTATGGAGGGCCACACTCGTGGCAAAATTGTTCAAATTCTCCCGGGGGTAGATTGTGCGCACAATCTCAAACCCATGAGTGGAGTATTTGTGTTAAGTGTGGTTGTCAAAATGGCCGTTGGGAGTATTGGGATTATTCGTCCTTCCCTTTCCCAAGCCCCCGCTATGATGATTCTACTTTTTGTGATAAAAATTATAGGGCTATCGAAGTGGAAGAAGTTGAGCATGGTCAAAATAGGGAGTTCAAGCTCATGTTAGAATGCCTTCTTGAAGGGGGAAACAAATAGCAAAGTGCCTTAGAGGATTTTTTGAAAAATAGTCTCCAAAATGACTTTGCATTTGAAAGGTTGCACTCACAAATGGGAGAAATGCTTAAAGCTTTAGAGGTCCAAAAATCCTTGGAAGTTAATGATAGCCAAGAATTTTTCTTAGAGGTGGATGCCGAAAATCCTTCCTTGGCACTTGATCAAAACCAAGAAGAACTCTCAAATGCTCAAAATGAGAAGATGATGCTCATTTTGGAGACCATTCTTGAAAATGAGGAGAAACATAACTTTGCACTCGAGGACTTGAAACAAGGCTTGACTTACAATGATGAACATATCCGCACTTTGGAAGATCAAATGAAAATAGTGGTTGAGGCTCACTATGCCCACCAACTTGAGAGTGTGGAAGGAAGCCAAGAAGAGTCCAATTCCGAGGAAGAAAGTGGGCTTTACTTCGAGGAATCAAGAAGTGAACATCTGCCAACCGACTCCATAAGTGTTAATGATGCCGAGAAAAATATGGAACTAGAGTCAACCAGTGTAAATGAAAATATGGTTGATATTGACTCTAGTTCGGGGGAAAAAGAGGATGTCAAAATCCAGGAAGCATTGCAATTTGGAGGTTTGAAGTCACATTTCAAGCATTTTTCAACACTGGAATTGTGTGGTGATATGAAAATTGAACTACACGAGTCAATAAGGGACTACGAGGAGGAAAGAAAAAAGACATACATTTTACAATTTGAGGGGAAAAAAGCATAATGACATTCTTCAAATGAAAGCCAAGAAATGCAAAATGAAGAAATTGAGGTTTGGCTTGATCATCAACTTACCACCCCTCACCGCTCGTGGTCACAAGCTTGATTTCAAACTAGGTGCCCGGTTCATATCATCCAAGTGGCGAGAAAAGTGGTAAAGTTGACTTGCGTCATGCCACAACGTTAAATGCAGCACTTGGTGGGAGGTAAACCATTGTTTTCAAAATTTTTTGGTCGTTTTTGTTTTTTTTTTTTTTTTTAGAATAGCTTATTATATTTTTTCTAATCAATCTGCCAAGTTTCAAAATTTTTGGAGTTGATTTTAATAGGTCGGGGTAACCGCACCAGTAGCTGCAGAAAATTGCAGAAGAATTCAACACATCGCGATCGCAAAAAAGGTACGCGATTGCATAGCATAGAGATCTCTCGTACTCTACGCGATCGCTGGAAAGCTCACGCGATCGCGTCCTTCTGGCAAATTAGTTCTACGTGAATGCATTGTGTTCCACGTGATCACGATTACTGGTAAGTTTCTGAGTTCAAAACCACTGAATGTATTAACTCACGTCCATTTTTCACCCAAACAAGGAACAAACTTCCCTACTCCCCTAAAACTGTCCCAAATCAACCTTGCTTCAATTCCACTGCATCACTCCCTCATTATCTTCAAGGTATGTCAATTTCTCCCTTAATGCTCAGTTTTGCTTCTACTCATTATGGTAAATTCGTGGAAGGTAGCCCCATTTTCAAATTTTAGGGTTTGTATTTTTATTTACTTTGTCAAATACATTGTGGGTTTCTTTGTGTGCTTGCTTGCTGTGAGAGATTGGTTGAGATAAAGAGAGTTTCTTTGTGAAATTTTGGTGTAAAAATCCTTGGATTGATGGTGTTTACTTGCTGAGAAAATTGGGATGCACAACCTGCTCACTGAAATGCCCAAACGAACCCTTTCTAGGTGAAGAAGAAGACCCTCGCGAACGCGATGCCTCATTCCGCGATCGCGTAAGTCTGAATCTGCTAAGTGCCAAAAATTGCACATCACGATCGTGTAAGTGCTTTTGCGATCGCGTAGCTTTGTGTTACTTTCTTCTTCACAATCGCATGATCATTTCTGCAGTCGCGATTCACTGATGCCCAGGTAGAAAAATAATATCTTCACCATTTCTGATCCTAAAGCTTTCTAACCTATTTCTCTGACTAAAACACCTCTAAATGCAGTGCTTTAAGTATCCATATGGTTATTTGACATGTATACTCTTATTGTAGGTACTTTGATCTATGAAATGGATTTGACAAAAAATGAAAATGTGCAACAATATGCTGAACAAGCTGCTGTAGAGGATTATTTTGATGCTGACACATTCTCATCCCTTAGATGCTCTCAACGCCATGACAAGCAACTATCCAAAAGCATGATTAGGGAAAGAGGCATCCTCCTGATCGACCTTGAAAGCCGATAGCTCGAGTTCCATGGGATATTAATAACAAGTGGATAGGTTTGCTTTGCAGAAGAGCCCATGCCAGCCAACCATGAGATAGTCAGAGAATTTTATGCAAATGCCATAGAGACGAACTTCAATAATGAGTTGGTGGCTACTGTTAGAGGCAAAGAAGTCCCTTTTAGTCTAGAGCTGATCAATGTGCACTACAATCTCAACAATGCTAACAACCAAGCATACAAGGATTAGGCTCAGGAGTTGGGTACCTAGTGGTTCATTGATCATTTGCATGGTGGACAGCTGCCAAACTGGATAAAGAATCACTCCAGGATCGAGTCTTCCGAATTCACTGTGGAGGCCTAGACTTGGCTCTCTATTATCTGTGGTCGCATCATGCCTTCAAAAAATGAGATAGAGGTGACACTTCAGAAGGCAAGAGTGATCTATGCTATCATGGAGGGTATAACGGTGAACGTAGGGCATCTAATTGCCGATGAGATAGCATAGGTGGTAGCAGAACGGACCAAGAGCTTATTATTCCCATCCCTGATCACCCAATTATGCTATGATGCAGGGGTGGTGCCAAAGCCTACAGAAAAGGAAAATAACCTGGAGAAGCTCAACCACCCACTGCTGAGAAAGGGAACATGAGCTACGTAGAAGAAAAGGAAGATTGACGTAGCATCTCCCACATTTGGCCACTTCACTGACACCATCACTAAGATATCTGAGGCTCCTGCAGATGCCACTAGGACTTCCACAGCTATCACACCACTTGAGTAGGGACCTCTTACTCTCAAGTATATCGCTAGGCAGGTTTATGGCATGGATACACAAGTAAGCCAGCTTGTAGCTGGTCTTCCTTCTGCACCATCCGGAGAGGGAATCTCTGCAGGTCCAGCTAGCCAAGGAAAGGTTCCGACTCTATCTGACCTTGCTAAGGAGCAACAGGCCATCAAAGCCAAGCTGGGAAATATTGAAAGGAGGCAGCGTAAGCAAAGGGAACATGAAAATAAGAAAAGCAAGGTCATCACAAAGATCGTGAACACTTTGAGGAAGTTTTATGGACCGGACGAGGGTGAGGATGATGACTTTGAGCTTGCAGCCCCCAGTACCTCGAGTGACGAGTGATGCCATTCAGGGAGCACCTTTTTTCTTGGCTTGTTTTGTATAGTTACATTGGGGACAATTCAATACTTTTGGTTGGGGGTGGCTCCTATATGATGAATATGTGTGGAACATGTAGTTTTTGTTTTGTGGAACATGAAGTTTTTTTTTTGTTTTTGGTTGGTTGTGAACTTGTGTAGATTGGTAACATTGTTCATTTATTAGTAATTCCTTGTTAGTTTCTATTTTTCTTGTTTTTTTATTTGTGTTTAAATTTTTGGTCTTTATTTTTTAGTATAGTAGTATTAAGGTAGCTCTTTGGTTTTTCTTTCTACCACGGTTCTTTTTCAAGGAACTTATTTGTGTTGAGCCGGGTGAATTTTCCCTATGATTGATGGCGTGTCAACTTTCTTAAGGGATTAGTCTTTAGTTTTTTTTTAGAAAGTAAATTTTTTTAGTAGTTAGTTTAGTAGCTAGTCGTGAAAAAATTGGTTTTTGGGGTGTAACCTTGTGCCCATAAGCCAAAGTGTGACTTATTTGGTACCAATATAATTTAAAATTTGGCATATGAAGTCTTTCATCCTAAAAAAAATAATGAAAATGAATGATTAAAGTAAGGTTCCTTGTTGTGACTTTTAGATTCAAATTTTGGCTCTTTGATTCATTAAATAGCTTTGTAGACTACATTTTTGTGACTTCCTTGAGATTCATTGGTTTCAATTAGATGTGTGGTGAGCTTTAATTGTGAAATTCTTTTTTATTACTTGTAGTCTAGAACATGCCCGGAATGTGCTTCAAGGTGAAATCATAGACTAACTTGGTTTAAAAAATAATATTAGGCCTTCCTTGGACCGCTATTGTGCCTTAAATTTTCTACCCTTAATTATTTTTCCTAGTCAACCCATTATTCTTTGGAAACCATGTTACAAACTTTATTCTTTTATTCTTTATTGATATAGCTTTTAGCACCCTACCTCCCTAAGTACTTTGAAATTGTAAACATAGGCTAAAAGCCGAAGTTTTGGGGTGAAGGTTGGAAAAGTTGTGATATGAAAGTTGTTCAAAAGGTGAAAGGTAGAGAAAAAAAATGATAGAAAGTGAAACCTTCTTTGATTTTGAAAAGGTAGGAAGAAAAAAAAAATATATAAATGATAATAAGAAGTTGTGAATAAAGGGAAGAGTATGCGTGGAATGAAAAGTAAACAAAGGATGGAAAATGTTCTTAAAGGAAGTGGACTTTAATTGTAAATTTTGTAGTGCTTGGGGAGGTTTTGATTCACTCTTACCAAATTGTGCCCTACCTTAACCAAAAGCCTAAACTACAACCCTTTAAATCCTAATTGATTTTGAACCAAATATGTCTACATTAGTGGAGAAATATATGAAGGACAAGCATATGGTAATACTTGTGTGGATTTCAATATCTTTGTCATCCCATTGATATCTCGAATTGAAATTTGTGATTTTGGGATTCTCTCTTAAAGTGTGAGGGCACATGAGATTCGAGTTATGAATTTAATCCCATTTTTAATTGGGAGGAATGAGCGAGGGAAGACAATTGTGATAGAGAGGCCAATTTTAAATCTTTAGTGTCATGACTTGGTTGCTACTTTGGTTAATATAGTGTTTGAGCATTTAATTTAAAATAAAATGTGTGAAAAATTGGTAATTCATATGTCTTAGATTAATTGTTGGTACCAACCGAAGTCACTAGATTGTGCTTATAGTGGCCTTTTTTGATTTGAAATGATAGTTAGTTTGCCATTGAGCGTAAATGATGATTTGATTGAAGGATGTTCTTATTTTTTGAATTGCTTGAGGACAAGAAATAGTTTATGTGTCACGCCCCGAACCTGGGCCTGGACGTGACACGACACTCAGTGCCCGACTGTATGTGACCGAGTGAACCAACTGTATGGCCGAATCAACATGTGGTATAGCTATGAGCTAGAGGTAAATATAAAACATGATAATCTACAAAAGAGTCAGATTGAAATATCATAGATGTGGAAAATACTAAAAGGTCTGCAAGTATAAACAAGTAGCTGACAAGGCTAACACATGAAAGCCTGCTAATATCTGACTGACTCGGTTATAGTCTACGAAGCCTCTAAGGAATACTGAAAATGCTAACTATTTACCTGGACAAGGTCCCCGGCATACCTTATTAACTGAAATACTATAATGATTATAACAAGAGAGAAATAAGGTCCCGAAAGACTGGGGCTCACCAATAGCTGATGCGAGATGTCCTAGCAAGTAGAATCGTCAACCTGAAAATCGTTACCTGCATCGCGAGATGCAGGCCCCGGGTAAAAAAGGGATGACAGTACATTTGAATTGCACTGGTATGTAAAGCAATTGAAAGAAAGAATTAAAAAATGTTGAAACTGAAACTGAACTACTAGCTGATAAACTGATAATTGAACAAGGAAGCAAGGATATGAATACTCCCTCTTCTAAATGATGAACAACCTGTTTAACTGATAACTAAAGCCTCTGGCCCAATATATATATGTGCACAAGCTATGGCCTCAGGCCCAAGTATACGTATACGTAACTACGGCCTCAAGCCCAAAAATGCATAAATCATAAATTATGGACTCAGGCCCAAATACAGGTGTTCAACATTCAGGAATTTAGAATCAGGAACTGAGTATCATACTGCAATACATGATACTGAAGCAATGAACCATACTGAGTTACATGATACTAGAATAGTGAATAGGATTAGACTGAGATGAGTATTCATAATAAGTTGATTTGTCATAACTGAAACTCATAGAATATCGAATGATTATGAAAATATGCCATCTAGAGAATAGAAGTTCTACTACTATTCATGGAACCAATGCATAATTACTTTCTGATGGAACTAGTAATGGTCATGATAAATGGGATGTAGGGAGAATCATAGACATTTCCAAACGTAAAGAGTTAGCCCTACATACCTCAATTTCACCCCTTAGTGATTCTACAATGATCCACAATACTAAGAACCTTCAATCAACAATAGTAACATCCAATGGAACCCAATATTATTAACAATTCCACAACTTAAGCCATTTAGGAATATTATCAAACACCTTGTAGGCATGAATCTTAACATCTCATCACCATATAATTAGTTCATCTAATTACCACCATTCATCAACAATTTATCCCACTATCATGATTAACCAATTTATAACTTCCAACATCACATGTATGACAATCTATCTACACCCAACCAACAAAATTCTATCAAATAATCACCTTATAATCGCTACAATAATTATGTATTTATATTGGGAACTTATTGCTTCTAATCACTGAACCAAGAGTCCCAATACTTAATTCACACTCATATGCCCATAATAAATTCATACATGTAAGTTTAAGGGTGTAGGATTACCTTTTGGAAGAAATCTTGCAAAACCCTCCTTTGAGTTCTTGAAGGAATTTCTTGAAGATCTATGTGTTTTATGAGTAGATTTAATCAATACTAGTGTAAGAATGATGGAATTTCACACCAAGTTGATGGAGATTTCTTACATTGAAGATGGTAGGAGTTGGTGCTCTTGAGAGGGCGAAGGAAGACCCCAAAGTTCGGCCAAGATAAATGGGTAAAAATCAACCCTGAATTGATTATATAGTGTTTCGGGCGCTGCCTGTAGCGCTGGGCGCTGCCTTTGGCGCAGTTTCCAGTATCTCAAAAATTTCCTGTGCCACGGCTAGCGCCCTGCGCTACCCAGGATGTTGGTGACGAAAGGGACAAGAAAAAAGTCATAACTTTCTGTATACACCTCCAAATGACAAACAGTTTGATGCGTTGGAAACTAGACTCAAAGAGCTTTAATTTGATAGGTTGTGAATCATACAAATATTTATATACATGTAGATATGCTCGTCCAAAGTGAGGTCTTGTGTGTACTCATTTGGAATTTTTAGTCTATCTTGTAATTTCCAACTTGGCTTTGACTTAGACCTCTCCTTGGACCTCAAATCACTTATGGTATGCCTCGTACACTTATTATCATAACCAATTGATAACCATCACATGAATACTCATTTAATGCATCCACAACTTATCCAAATTTATGGGGTGTTACATTATCTTCCCCTTGGGATCATTCGTCCTCGAATGATGGTTTTGGCTGCAACTAAGACTATCTATGGACATTAAACGGGTGATATGGAGATATGAGAATACTAAATTATCATGAATACATGTATATCAAACTTAACGAGCACGTGATAACTAAATACGAAGCTGAGTAAATACTGAAGGACATGGAGGTTATAATATAAGATATGAATGGAAAGGTTAATTACCTTCCACATTTTCCCTTTGCTCTTTAAAAAGATGGGGATATCTGGACTTCATGTCCTCCTCATCCCATGTAGCCTCTTCAAACTTTTGATTCATCCAAAGCACTTTTACTGAAGCAATTTCCTTAGTTCTGCGATTGCGTATTTGACGATCAAGGATAGCCAATGGAATTGCTTCGTAAGACATGTTATCTTTAACCCCTATAATCTCTGTAGGAACCACAAGAGACGGGTCTCCCATGAATTTATTCAACATGGACACATGAAACACTGGGTGTATAGCAGCTAGTTCTTGTGGCAATTCTAACTCATAAGCCACCTGTCCGATCCTTCGCAGGATTTTATATGGACCAATATAGCGTGGACTAAGCTTCCCCTTTTTCGCAAACCTCATAAATCCTTTCATGGGAGATACCTTCAGAAACACCCAATCATCAACTTGGATCTCTAAGTCTCTACGCCGCATGTCCGAATAGGACTTTTGGCGACTTTGAGCCGTCTTTAAATGCCTTTGTATCAAGTTGACTTTCTCCATAGCCTGATAGACCTAACCGGGTTCTAACAACTCCGCTTCTCTGACTTCGAACCAAGCAATTAGTGGTCTATACTTTCACCCATATAGATCTTCGTACGGTGCCATCTTGATACTAGAGTGATAACTGTTATTGTAAGCAAACTCAATGAGAGGTAGATGATCATCCCAATTACCTTTAAAATCAATAACACACGCCCTCAACATATCCTCAAGAGTCTGAATGGTACGTTCCGCCTGGCCATCTGTTTGAGGATGAAAAATGGTACTGAGGTTCACCCTTGTTCCCAATCCCTTCTGAAAGGATTTCCAAAAGTTTGTTGTGAACTGCTCACCACGATCTGAGAAAATGGACAAAGGAGTCCCATGCAATCGGATAATTTCTTCGATATACAACTTGGCATAATCCTTGGCCGAATCTGTAGTCTTGCCTGGCAAGAATTTAGCTGATTTGGTAAGTCGGTCTACAATCATTGAAATCGAATCATTTTCGGAACGAGCGAGGTAGACTTTTATGAAGTCCATGTTTATCATCTCCCATTTCTAAATGGGAATTTCTATATTCTGAGTTAAATCGCCAGGCCTCTGGTGTTCGACTTTCCCCTGCTGGCAATTTGGACACACAGCCACGAAAGCTGCTATATTTTTTTTCATATCGTTCCACCAATAAACCTCCTTAAGATCATGATACATCTTTGTGGAACCTGGGTGAATAGAATACCTAGAATTGTGGGCTTCTGACATAACCGCTCTCTGAGCCCATCTACGTCTAGAATGCATAGTCTGCCTCTGTATCTCAAAGTACCATTATCTCCCCCTTGTTCAAAAGCCATAGTCTTGTGTTTATGAATTCCTTCCATTAGCTGCAATAAGTAGGGATCTCTGAACTGTTTTTCTTTTACTTAGGCTACTAAGGAGGATTCAACCCTGTTCTGGAGAACAACGTCACATCTTCGGAGTCCAAAAGTTGAAATCCTAGTCTTGCTAAGCGGTGGAATTACTTCATCACAGTTCACTTGTCTGCCTCAACATGAGCTAAGCTTCCCATAGAACGCCGACTGAGAGCATCGGCTACAACATTTGCTTTCCTCGGATGATAGAGGATATCAACATCATAATCTTTAAGTAATTCGAGCCACCTTCTCTGACGTAGATTTAATTCTCTTTGCTTGAAGATGTACTGGAGACTCTTGTGATCTGTAAAAATGTCAACATGTGCCCCATACCAATAATGGCGCTAGATATTAAGAGCAAATAACACAGCTGCTAATTCAAGATCATGCGTCGGATAATTCTTCTCGTGGTCCTTGAGTTGTCTCGATGCGTAGGCTATGACTTTTTTGTGTTGCATTAATACACACCCAACACCAACCCCTGAGGCATCACAATAAACAATGAACCCTTTGGTTCTTTCCGGTAGTGTCAGGATTGGAGCTGAAGTCAACCTCTTCTTTAACTCCTCAAAACTTTTCTTGCACGCGTCCGACCATTGAAACTTGACTTTCTTCTGAGTCAATCTAGTCAAAAGGGACGAGATAGAAGAAAATCCATCTACGAAACGCCTATAATAGCCTACTAGACCCAAGAAACTTCTTATATCGGATACTAAGGTGGGTCTAGGCCAATTCTTCACTGCCTCTACTTTTTGAAAGTCTACCTTCATGCCTTCCCTTGAGATGACATGGCCCAAAAATGGTACTGATTTCAACCAGAATTCACACTTAGAAAATTTTGCATATAGCTTGTGATCCTGCAGTGTCTGCAACACAATTCTGAGATGTTATGCATGGTCAGTCTCAGTACGGGAATAAATCAAGATATCATCAATAAACACGATAACGAACATATCAAGATAAGGCTTGAAGACCCTATTCATAAGCTCCATGAAAACTGCTGGTGCATTCGTTAAACCGAATGACATTACCAATAATTCGAAATGCCCATATTGAGTCCTGAAAGTTGTTTTTGGATTATCAACTTCCTTAAACTTCAACTGATGGTATCCCGATCTTAGGTCAATCTGGGAATAACACTGGGCACCCTGAAGTTGATCAAATAAATCATCTATTTTGGGAAGAGGGTACTTGTTCTTGATGGTGACTTTATTCAACTGACAAAAGTCAATGCACATACGTAAAGACCCATCCTTCTTTCGAACAAACAAGACCGGTACGCCCCAAGGGGAGACACTTGGCCTTATAAACCCCTTATCCAGAAGATATTTCAACTAGACTTTTAACTCTTTCAACTCTGCTGGAGCCATTCTATAAGGCGAAATAGATATCGGCTTAGTGCTTGGAAGTAGATCAATTCCAAAGTCAATCTCTCTATCAGGAGGGATTCCGGGGAGATCTTCAGGAAACACTTCTGGAAACTCATTTACAATTGGTACCAACTGGAGAGTGGGGATTTTAGCCTCTGCATCCTTAACTCGAATCAGGTGATAGATATATCCCTTGGAGATTATCTTTCTAGCTTTAAAATAAGAAATAAACCTGCCCTAGGTGTTACTGCATCACCCTTCCATTCTAAGACTAGTTCACTGAGAAACTCAAAACTTACTAATTTGGTTCTACAACCCACTGTGGCATAACAGGACTCTAACCAATCCATGCCCAAGATCACATCAAAGTCTACCATCTCCAATTCTACTAAGTCTGCTCTAGTAAGACGATGATGCACTTTGACTGGACATCCCCTATAGATACACCTTGCTATAACTGATTCTCCAACTGGAGTGGACACTTCAAAGGGTTCACACAACTTTTCTAGTTATATCCCAAATTTCTTAGCAATATATGGGGTTACATAAGATAGGGTAGATCCCGGATCTATAAGAGCATAGATATCAAAAGTGAATATTGTTAGCATACATGTGACAATATCTCCACGACCCTCTATATCCTGACGACCTGCCAGTGCATCCAAGCGGTCTCGACCACCGCCTGCATTACTAGACTTTGCTGCACCGCGCCTTTGTTGGTCCTGAGAGTTATGAGGGGCTGCTGAATTAGTGGACTGAGCAACATTGCCTATATTTTTTTGCTTTGTTGATGGAAAGCAACCATTTGTGCTCAAACAACACATCCCTGGATGCTTCTTACCACACGTGTTGCAAGTAGGGTACTCAAGTCCTCTGTAGCCCACACTAGTCTGTGATTGTGAGCCTGCCGCTCTGAAATTTTGGTTTTTCTTATTAAACTTGGATCTCTGCACTGGTGCACTAGCTAAAGATGGAGCATGTCCTAATTTTAAGAACTGACGATTGCCTCCTGCTTGAGATCCCCCATGACTAAAATTTCCTACAGACTTAGCTCTCTTGCTGAATTCTCTGTCCTTCTTTTTCTATAGCCGATCTTCTTCTTTCAACCTGTATTCATTCCCTTGAACAAAGGCAATCATATTAGTGATAATCATTTTATTAATCTGAGCAGATATATTAGCATCAGCAAACAAATCATCTAAAAGTCCCAACACAAACCGCCTAACTCTGGCCCTCACATCACGTACCATTTTCGGAGCATACTTTGCCACAGATAAAAACTTGAGGTAGTACTCATTCACACTCATATCATTCTGTCTGAGTCTCTCAAACTCCAAAGCCTTAGCTTCCAGGACCTCAATGGGTAGAAAATGCTCAAAGAACGCATCTGCAAACTCCTTCCAAGTTGTAGGAGCTACATCCTCCCCTCGGGACTCTTCCCATGTTTCATACCAAGTGTTGGAAACATCCTTCAGCTGGTACGCAACAAGCTCTACTGCCTCAGTGTCTGCATCACTCAAAATATCGTCTGCACCTCATCAATGAAGTTTTGTGGATCCTCATCCTTTTTGGACCATGTGAAGACGGGAGGTTTCATGTTGAGGAATTCCCTAGACCTGGAACTACCCATCTCATGAACATCACTTTTTCCCTGCCTTTGAGCCTGAGTAGCAACAATTTGGGTGAGCAACTGGATAGCTCCCCTAACATCCATTTCTGAAGCACTGGGCACTGAGCCCGGTGCAAACCCCTGGGCCGGAGTGTCCTCCTCCTGAGCAGCACTAGTTATGGCCCCCGGGCTAGTAGCTGAGGCCCTCCTGGTGTACTTTCTTTTTGCAGGCATTTTCTGAAATACGCAATTCGCACGAGTTAGAAAGATTCCTAAAAGCATAGCTCTAACTGCATGATCTAGAGTATGAAAGAAATAGAACAATCCTAGATGTCTTGGTGGTCAACTATTTACATGTCTGGCGTGCACACACACAAAAAAGAGACCTCACTGGGCACGGCTTCATAGACTCCCTAGGACTCTTGAACTTGGCTCTGATACCAAGATTTTTCAAGCCCCGAACCTGGGCTTGGACGTCAACGACACTCAGTGCTTGACTGCATGTGATCGAGCGAACCAAATGTATGGCTGAATCAACATGTGGTATAGCTATGAGCTAGAGGTAAATATAAAACATGGTAATCTGCTAAAGAGTTTGACTGAAATATCATAGATGTGGAAAATACTAATAGGTCTGCAAGTATAAACAAGTAGACGACAAGGCTAACACATGAAAGCCTGCTAATATCTGATTGATTGTGTTATAGTCTGCAAAGCCTCTAAAGAATACTAAAAATGCTAATTGTTTACCGGGACAAGGTCCCCGATATATCTTACTAACTGAAATACTATAATGACTATAATAAAAGAGAAATAAAGCCCCGAAAGACTAGGGCTCACCAATAGCTGATACGAGATGTCCTAGCAAGCAAAATCATCAACCTAAAAATTGTTACCTGCATCGCGAGATACAGGCCCCGGGAAAAAAAGGACGTCAGTACATTTGAATTGCACTGGTATGTAAAGCAACTGAAAGAAATAATTAAAAAATGCTGAAACTGAAACTGAACTGCTAGCTGATAAACTGATAATTGAACAAGGAAGCAAGGATATAAATACTTCCTCTACTGAATGATGAACAACTTGCTTAACTGATAACTACGGCCTCGGGCCCAATATATATATATAGCCTCAGGCCCAAGTATACGCATACATAACTACGGCCTCAAGCCCAAAAATTCATAAAGCATAAACTACAGCCTTAGGCCCAAATACAGGTGTTCAACATTCAGGAATTTAGAATCAGGAACTTTGAATCATTCTGCAATACATGATACTGAAATAATGCACCATACTGAGTTACATGATACTAGAATAGTGAATAGGATTAGAGTGAGGTGAGTATTCATAATAAGTTGATTTGTCATAACTGAAACACATAGAATATCGAATAATTATGAAACTATGCCATCTAGAGAATAGAAGTTCTACTACTATTCATGGAACCAAGGCATAATTACTTTCTAATGGAACTAGTAATGGTCATGATAAATGGGATGTAGGGAGAATCATAGACATTCCCAAACGTAAAGAGTTAGCCTTACATACCTCAATTTCACCCCTTAGTGATACTACAATAATCCACAATACTAAGAACCTTCAATCTACAATAGCAACATCCAATGGAACCCAATGTTAGTATCAATTCCATAACTTAAGCCATTTAGGCATATTATCAAACACCTTGTAGGAATAAATCTTTATATCTCATCGCCATATAATTAGTTCATCTAACTACCACCATTCATCAAATATTGATCCCACCATCATGATTAACCAATTTATAACTTCCAACATCACATGTATGACAATCCACGTACACCCAACCAATAAAATTCCATCAAATAATCACCTTCTAATATCTATAATAATTATGTATTTATATTGGGAACTTATGGCTTCTAATCACCGCACCAAGAATCCCAATACTTAATTCACATTCATATACCCATAATAAATTCATACATGTAAGTCTAAGGGTGTAGGATTACCTTTAAAAAATCTTCCAAAACCCTCCTTTGAGTTCTTAAAGGAATTTCTTGAAGATCTATGTATTTTATGAGTAGATTTCATCAATACTAGTGTAAGAATGAAGGAATTTCACACCAAGTTAATGGAGATTGCTTATCTTGAAGATGGTAGGAGTTGGTGCTCTTGAGAGGCTGAAGGAAGACCCCAATGTTCGGCCAAGATAATTGGGTAAAAATGAACCCCTAAATTGAGTATATAGTGTTTCGGGCGCCATAGGTGGTGTTTGGCTCTGCCTGTGGCACATTCTCCAGTATCTCAAAATTTTTCGGTGCCACTACTAGCCCCTAGTGCTACACAAGACGCTGGCGACAAAAGGGACACAAAAACAGTCATAACTTTCTGTATACACCTCCAAATGACGAACAGTTTGATGAGTTGGAGACTAGACTCAAAGAGCTTTAATTTGATATGTTGTGAATAACACAACCACTTATATAAATGTAGATATGCTCGTCCAAGGTCCTGTGCGTACTCATTTGGAATTTTTAGTCTATCATGTAACTTCCAACTTGGCTTAGACTTAGGCCTCTCCTTGGACCCCAAATCACTTATGATATGCCTCGTACACTTATTATCATAACTAATTGATAACCATCACATGAATACTAATTTAATGCATCCATAAATGATTCAAATTTACGGGGTGTTACATTATGTTCGGGGGTTTGATAAGTTGGTATTTTACCAGCTCATCTCCTCTTAATATTTAAACTTTTGCATAATTTTTGTCGGAAACTAGGACATTTTTTGAGGTTTATTGGTAATTTTCAGGTGTCATGTAAATTGGAGAAGAATTTTTGACATTTTTTAAGTTTTAACAGTTTTTAAAAATCATTTTTTCATTTTGTTTTAACAGTACATAATCCAATAATTATTCCCAAAAACTATTATTTTGGCGAGCAATTTATTTCCTTCCTCATATTTACATCAAAATGTAATTAAAGTAATTTTTGTATATTTTTTTTATAAATCTATTTGATATTTTAAGCTAAAATTGCATAAAATTACAATTATAGCCTATATTGCGATTAATAGCCTCTTACAATTTTTAAATTGTTCCCAGTATTTTTAAATTAATATTTATGTATTATTAATCAATTTATCACTTTTAATTGGTTTTATAAATTACTTTAAATATTTTAATTAAATTAAAAGGGGAAAATTGGATATTTAACGTATAACCCATTTACATTCAAATTATAGCCACATTACAATCCCAATTTGAACCCAATTTCAACCGGCCCAATTTAAAATCAACCCAATCCATAACCCAATTAAATATCCGACCGGATTCCCCTTTTTAATCAAAGCCGTTGATCTAGAAGATCGACGGCTCAGATTAACCCTTTCTTTTTTAATTCACTGACTACCCCCCACCCTAATTCATTTCTACCCTTTAGCCGCCTTGAACCCCCAAACTCTCTCAAACTCTTTCAAGGTTCTTCGGAACCCTAGCCTCCCCCTACCTTGTTCCACCGTGTTTTCACCAGAGTCCATGGCTTCTCAAGCCATGGACATCCTATACTCACCTCTTACATGCTTGTTGTTCGAAGGTTCGAGACTAGACCTCTAGGGTCTTAACTCAGACCTTCACCTATTTGAGGATTCCAGCCATCTTTGGCCATTTTCGGCCTTGCTCCGGCGACTCTTGGTCTTCTGAGCCTGATTCTGACCTCATCCGACTTAGATCGGACATTTTTGAAGCCTTTCTCATCTCTAGGGTTCATCAGAAACCCTAACTATCGAGGTTCTGTCCGATTATTTTTAGAACTGTTACATATTTGAATTATCGCTTAAGTTTCTTAAACGTTTTCTCCGATTTTCTTTCAAAAGTTACTTCTTTCGGATTAGGGTTTCTGGAAAAGGTTCTTAAAAATGTTTCTGACTCTTCTTCTTCTTTTCTTGGTGAATCGATCCCTGCTATGTTCTTATTTGCTCTTTTTTGACTCGCATGTTTTTCGTGTGTTCTTATATTTGCTGTACTATGAAGTTTTTCTATTGTGCTCCGTTCTATTTCCTAATGGTTTCAATATCATGCTCTCACATGCCTATCTTATGTGTTTCTTTACTGTGTTTTTCCTACTGAGTTCTATTCCTTTGTTTTCCTTTACAGGACTTTGTCTGGGTTATTTCTAGATGTGTTTCATCGACCGTTTTCTTAAGTTTACACTACCTGAACTCTTTTAAATTCCAAGCTTTTCTTGAAATTTGCTCCATGCACTTCAAATCAGTTTCTATGTTCTATTTGCCTTGAACCTGCTATGGTGCTTGTATGTTTCTCATGAGACTCTGAAAGAGGTCTCTAAGCCTGTTTCAATAGCTTGCTTTCTCATCTATGTGTTTAAAAAACCCTAGGATTTGGGGGTTTCTTCGGCAAGTTTGGTTTTATGTTTGGACAAGGGTTCTACTTTGAAACCTTTAACTCTTAGACTCATTTCGAGTTTATGAATTGAATTTGAACTTTTTCTGCGTTTGTGATTTTGAAACTTTTTTGCTAGTCTTTCGTAATTAGCATGACATTCTTCTTGCTTGATATGTCTATGTATTTTATATGTGAGAACTTCTCTTTCAATGGTTTTGCCAACTGTTAATTGATTCTGAATCCCTTTACTGTTGCTTACTTGATTGTTACTGATTTTCCCCTAAATTAAAACTCTCCTTTACCTGTTTTCTGGATCGAACAAGGCTTTCAACTTGGTTCTTTTACTGGTCATTTTACTGATTCCCTTTCTTTGTTTTCACAAATCAAGTACCACTCGACTTTTACCTTAAATATCTTCTATGTATTTACCCTTATTTGTCTGCTCTCCGCAAGATATTTACTTGATCTCCTTCCTTAATTAACTTCTGCCTATTACCGTTTAAATTTGAACTCCTTAATTAAAGGAAGTCCATATACTGATTGATTTTAATTGGTACATAGTTCCATAATTACTACTAAACTATGATTCTTGCCTTATTTTCTACACCTGTTTTCAATTATAAATACCCTGCTCTTTCATTAACACAGACGCAATTTTTAAGCATATAAAAATCACAACTCTCTTTTAAAAACCTACATTCTTGCCTCTTGATCGAACTTTGGCTTCCACAAGTCTACTGTTTCTCCCTACTTGTTTATTTGAACTGGTATCCCTAAAATTAATTTCAGTATCTCTCCCAACATGTTTATTTACAGTCTTTGCATCTATGCTTGCCTTCAGTTCTCTGCAAAGTTAATTTTATAGTATATATGTGTTGTGCCTGTTCTTTCTCTATTTCTTTGTTGATAGTGTGAATAATTGCTCCCATACCATCATTCCCCTATGTGCTGAGTTAAGGTATGGCCTAGCAACATTCCAATTGCTGTCCAGGGCTGAACCTGACCTTCAATAAGGTCCTAACTCCCAATTTTAAGGCTGACAGGCTGATTAGGGGTGTACCAGCAGCCCAGTTGCTAGGCACGACCACTAGCCTGTACTGGCTCCCCCTAATTCCCTGTCATTTCACTTACACTTACTCCCAGTCCTTAAGTCCTTCCCCTCTCTTATGAGCCATGCTTTAGGAACCTCGAATTCCCTTTGAACTTGGACATTTGAGGACTGGCCCTTCCACACTGCACTTCTGCAATGATATTTGGGGTGTAAGCATTGTTTGGAACTTTTGAAGTCCCTTGGAACTTTGACACATCCCAAATAAGAGAAAGGCTTTGAAAATCCGATCCTGGAAGTTGGTTTATCTCATATTATTAGACTTTGATTCTGGATTAGGCTGATTAGATGTAGATGTAATCACTGATGTTTTTTTATTATTTCTTTGATTCACTTGGTCTGTAATAAGCTTTGTAATAACTACTGGGGTATAGTGAAAAGGGATGGGATTGAATGCATTCCAAATGGGTAGCAATCATGTTTATAGGGTTATTACTTTCAAATTCTACCTAGAAATCATGTTTATAGGTTACCATTTTCAAATTCTACATTTCACATAGAAATCATGTTCATAGGATTATTATTTTCAAACCCTGCATTTTCATGTAGATACCATGACTATAGGGAAATACTGTCTCTGAAATTCTGTATCTTCGTATAGTTAATTACTGAAATTATGCATCTTCATATAGTTAACTACTGAAATTCTGCACCTCATATAGATATCATGTTCGTAGACTTCTTCTACAATTTCACACAGATACCATGTTCCTAGTATTTTTTGCATTTTTATATAGATGCCATGTCCATGAAAGTCTGCATATCATATAGCTAATCTGCCTATAGAACTTCCTGCATTTTTGTATGTGCATATGTCATTAGGCAAATCCACTTATAGGATTTAAAAATAATCAATCACATATAGATGACCTGCCTATAGGATTTCTGCATAACAAAATTAGTAATGCCTAGAAAGCATGCCTATAGGAGTAATCAACTAAATCTGAATTGCCCAATCGCCTTTTAAACCTAAAATCAGTGGTAATTCGTCTAACACTCGCAGAACTCGTAATCTTGTAACCAATAATAAATTTTTTGCAATCAGTTTGTTCCCCCCCATCTCTGAATTAATAGATATCATGCTTATAGGTCCTGTTTAACAGAGACAAATGGTTAGATAATCAATCAACTATCAGTTTTCTACAACTACATCTAAGCAAGACTAATTCGGACTCCCTAACTGGGAAATATATGGTAAATCAATTCTTCCTACGCTAGTTTTAATCAAGACCTAAATAATATGTGTAAGACATCCTAAACAATTCATTTCTTTAAGTGAGGAGGCCTACTTGAGCCTTTAATTGTTTTTATTTCCCTATTAACTGCTTTATGTGTTTTGGTTGTCGTCCTAGAATTTTATCCTTTTAAAACTTCTAAAAAGCCAAGCTCCCTCCTTTTAGGATTAGTAGTCCTAAACGCCTCCGGGACTAATAGGTGGGACAGGTAATAACATGCATTAGGTAACGATACCATTCTGCGCTTAATACCTTAACGGGGTGGGAAGTGTAGACATGGAGATGATGATCACACGATAACACCATGCGTACGATTGGTTACCGGTGTTGTGTGGATGATCCTTGTGTTTTACAAACCTAGGACCTCTTTCCTTTATGTAACCTTGTTTAATATCAATAAAATTCTGTCTTTTCAACTACCCAAAATTCCTCTGCAGTACTCTTTTTCTTCTAAATTTTTCTTCTTTGTTTATTCAACATTTTGATTAATTTTCTGCGTTTAGACTCTCCCCTCAAACAAGTTGTAGCTCTTGATTCCAACATGCTTGTCACGTATCTATTTGTAACCCTTAGGTGTGAAAATATTTGTATACTTATTTGCATTAAAGTCACAACATGGCATGATCGGGAACCACACTAGTGGATCTTGAGGGGTGCCTAACACCTTCCCCTCGAGATAATTTCTAGCCCTTACCCGAACTCTGGTTTTAAAACTCAAAACCCTTAGTGTCCTAATGCACTTAATCATTAGGTGGAAACTCTTCAATTCTAAAAAACCCATTCCTAAACGGGAATAGAGTTATCTTCCCAAAATGTTGTAAACCTGATTTTGCTTTAGAAAAAGGGGGCGTCGATAACATGGCGACTCTGCTGGGGAAATATTTAGGCTTTTAGCATTTCATGTTTTTGTGACTTTATTGCTTCTTTATTGCTTTTATTTAATGTCTTTATCTCTCTTCTACTTCGAAACTAACTTGGCTCTTTGTTTTCTTTTCTTTAATGCTTTTACCGCTTTCTTTCGATACTGTTGTAATTATGAGCAATTATTATAATCATTATCTTATAAACGTGCAAATACGTGACAATTTGTTTCATTCTTGTAATTGCATCTTCAACATCATATTCCACTCGTTCCAAACAAATACCATAACGATTATAATGAGTGGTTGCGCCCTTCTGATATTATTACCCCCTAAATTTGGTAAAGGCGTATTTGCGGTAAAACTAATCAATCAGTGGTGCAGTCGACGGTTTTGTGACTTTCCCTCTTGAGTTGTCTGCTCAAGGGTACCAGTCTAATACCCCATAGAAACCTCACTCTCTTCAACTGTGCATGCATCATGGTCAAACCTAGCCGAGTAATTTATGTTGTCCGCATAATGACTCTTTAAGATAGCCTTGTCCAAAGTCCACCGGGTTTCCTTGAAACCCAAACGGACATCACCATATTCTGTGCATTTATTTTGAGAACTCAATGCTTTAATGCTAATTATTGGTTCAAATAGTCAAGTCCAGCGGGAATAAGGGTCTAACCCTTTTGTTTTGCAGGAAATGAATGACAAAGTTTGCGACTTCGGTACGGTCAACATACCCTCACTCTTGCTGACCTGGTAGAGGAATCTCCCATCAAGTGACCAAATCAATGAATGGAAAGAGAGGGTCAACAAGGCTAGGGAAAAGCTGGAGTATCTAGAATACAGTCTGGTGGAATTGGAAGAAAGAGAGTCACTGACTGCCAGAATGCCGAGGGAAATGAAGGAGGACGTTTGGCTAGGGCTTATCTGCTGCTGGAATTGCGTGAGCTGGTGAAGCGGTTCGATGGAGCCAAAGATGCCGAGTCTGGGGAAGGTCCTTCTGGGACCAAATAGTTAGGAGTCTCTTTTCTTTTTCATTTTGAATGTAATAAGGCAAATGTCCATTAGTGACATTTTTACTTTATGCAATTTTAGTGTCATTTTGGGATTCGTCTTATTTGTTATCAATAAAATGAGGCATTTAGCATTATAAGTTCTCCAAATCAACTTGTCGCTAGGCCTACCTCGGGCACAATGAGGTACCCCAATTTAGGACACGATTCATATTCATATACTATGTGTTTAAATATTGTAATTGTTTTTCTCGGATTTCGTGCTAACTTGTTACCTTTTTGTTTTTACTTTTATTTTATTCCCCTCCCCAAAAAGTTAGTTCGTGCATTCTGGCATCATCATCCTACTCCACAAGATCTAAGGGTCCTCCACCTCCTCCTCCTCCTCCTCCTACCAAAAACAAGAGCAAAGAAAAAATGGAAGACTTGAACAAGATCAGAAAGGAGAACTCGGTTGAAAGGGTAGAGGTTCCTCAAGGTATTCAGGTGTCCAAAGAAAGTGACGCCCATCTCGAACAGAAGTTACTGAAATTTCAAGAAGAACTAGACCAAGTTCGGAACTTGGCAAGCTTGTCATTCTCCGTCACTACTCCAGACGTCAACTTTCCCAATGCTCAACACCCCATACCTCTACAGAATATCCTGAAGCCACAAAAACAACACGCTTCTCATCAAAATTGCAACACATGTCACAACAACGCTCCACTCCTCATCCCTGAACCATCAAATGATCATCCCCACCACACTGCCATCTACGTTTAAACCCTACCACAGTACACTCAACCCATTATAAACACGCCGGAGTCCGATGACAAAGACTCTCTCATCAAGAACCTGGCTGCCGAGCTCAAGAGATTGATTAACCGAGTCTAGGGTATTGAGGGAAACAAAGGTATTGAGGGGCTGAATTATGAGGATCTTTGTATTCAGCCAGACGTCGAACGTCCCAAGGGGTACAAAACTCCCAAGTTCGAAATGTTTGACGGCTCGGGGGATCCCAGAGTCCACTTGAGGACATACAGTGATAAGCTGGTCGGTGTCGGAAGAGATGAAAAGATTCACATGAAGCTCTTTATGAGAAGTTTGAAAGCTGATGCGCTATCTTGGTACATTAGCCAAGATCCCAAGAAGTGGACAAGCTGGGTAGGAATGGCGTCCGATTTCATGGACAAGTTCAGATTCAATACAAAAAATGCGCCAGATATCTTCTACATCCAGAATTTGAAAAAGAAACCTACTGAGACATTCCGCGAGTATGCTACTTGATGGAGATCCGAGGCTTCTAAGGTCAGGCCGGCCTTAGAAGAAGAACTGATAAACCAATTTTTTGTCCAAGCGTAGGATCCACAGTATTATGAGAGGTTAATATTGATAGATGGCCAAAAATTCTCCGATATCATCAAGCTAGGAGAAAGGATTGAGAAAGGCATTAAGAGCGGTATGGTAACTAATTTCGAGGCACTGCAGGATACCAACAAAGCCCTACAATCTGGTGGCGCATCCAAGAAAAAGGATGTGAGATGATTGCATAGAGAACCAAGTCCCCAGTAAAATACCAAGCCTACCCGGTACCCCCTCTCAGATATCAACCTATCCCCAATTACAAAACACCTCCGCCCTCTTACCAAATTTCATCACCTGCTTACCAATCATCTCCATCCCCCACATATCAACCTACCTCACCAAGATATTCCCAACATGCACCCGTTTACCAAGCCTATAATGCTCACTACCAATCACCTCTCGCCTGCCAAAACTTCCCCAGGCCACGCCCTAACTTCGACCGTAGACCTCCCAAGCAATACACCGCCATCGCCGAGCCAATCGACCAACTATATGAAAGACTCAAAACAACCGGTTATGTCATCCAATCCCTGCCATAACTCCATAAAACCCATCCCAACGGGCCAATCCAAACAAAACATGTGCATACCATTTCGGCATGAAAGGGCATACCATTGATGAGTGCCAATCTCTGAAAGACAAAATCCAAGCTCTAATTGACAACAAAATCATCGTGTCCAAGGAGCCTGCTCTTCACGTTCGAAATAATCCCTTGTCTGATCATAAGAGTGGTGGTATGCATATGATCGAAGTAGAAGATGATTGGGAACCCAAAGGGTGAATTGGATTGATTGCCGAAGGTGACGAGCCCAAGAAACAAACAGTCACACTAAATCCAATTGTAGTCCAGATCCAGCCCTTTGGGGATGCTAAAGTAAACATGTCCGTGCCTCTCGAGTTTGAAACACCGTCATTCGCAAGGACCACAGAAACAATTAAGGTGGAGTTTGGGTCTCCAAAAGTACCATTTGAAGTTGTTGTGTTGCCTCCCAAGACAAGAGTGCCCATTCCTATAGCAATGTCAGCTGTAACGCCATTCCATACATAGGTCATTCCTTGGGATTACACCACTGAGGCAAGAAGGAAAGGGAAAACTAGGACTGGAGAAGCAATTGTAGCACATGGTATGACCAGGACTGGCAGAATTTATACTCTGGAGCACTTAGTTGAATCAAGTAAGCAGGTATCCGGATGCCCTATTGAAACTGGGCGTGATGATCTCTGGCAGAAGATATAGGCAAACTAATACTCAGTTGTGGACCAATTAAATAAAACACTAGCGTAGATCTCCATTCTAGCTTTGCTGCAAAGCTCCGAGACACATAAGAGTGCCCTGACGAAGATACAGAGTGAAGCGTACGTACCCAGCAATATAACTGGAAGAGAGATAGCGAACATGATTGGGCAGATATTGGAGAGTCATAAAATCACTTTCCACGAGGATGAGTTGCCCCTTGAAGGTTTAAGCCACAACAAGGCATTGCACATCACTGTGCAATGCGAAGACTATTTCATCACCAGGACTTTGATCGATGGAGGGTCCAGCCTCAACATCTGTCCATTGGTGACCCTCAAAACATTGAGGAAAAGTCTGTATGAAATCAAGGATGGGGCTATCAACGTCAAAGCTTTTGATGGTTCCCAAAGGTCCAACATTGGGGAGATGAGTTTATGTCTACAAATGGGACCAACTTGGTTCGATGTTGATTTTCAAGTAATAGACATCCCAGCGTCATACAACTTACTACTGGGATGACCTTGGATCTACCCCGCTGGAGCTGTAGCATCAACACTGCACTAGACAGTGAAATTCGAACGGAATCACCAAGAGGTGATTATTCATGGTGATGGGAATAACCCCATATACAGTCGCCAAACCATCCCAACAATTGAAGGAAGAAGGAAATTAGGAGGAGAAACCTACCACCAAATTGAGCGAGACAACACCGTGGACAAAGATAATTGGTGGGATAAAAAGATAGAAAGTATCCTGAATTGGAGCAGGTATGAACTTGGCAAAGGGCTCGGCAAGAACCTCTAGGGCATCACCAAGCCTATCAAACTAAAGAAGCATGCACCACTTTCGGGTTAGGGTATGGATATACTTGCCAAGAATTCAGGAACTGGTCGCCACCATGGCGTGGCCCCTACTATCCGCTGGAGCACCTAATACCTCGTCTTGAACAGACTTTCCAGCCGGCAGACATCTTATATGGGTCAGAGGAAGAAAAAATATTGGCGGCGATGAAGAATCTGTTCTTGGAAGAAGACGATATGGACTGTCATGTCATTTTTGAGGAGGAAGGGGAGGAAGGCCCTTCCATACAAGCTGTGAGCCGAGGAGTGCGCCTCAGCAATTGGTCCATCATAACCACCAAATCCCGGAAAGCTTCGGGGTAGCAAGGCTGAACAAAGCATTATGCTTTTATCTTTTACTTTTTTTCTAGTTGATTTCCCTTCAGCATTATCTTTAAATTTTGAAAAGAGCACCGATGTTCAAAACAATTTTGGAATTTATCAAAGTATTTCAGTTTCTTATAAGTCTCGCTCTTATTATTTTTCTCTATCATTTATTTTATTTTTACATAGCATTACTATTACTTATCTTGATGAACCGACGAATGTGACATGTGACAAGATAACACAAAAAATGGATATAGACTCAGAAGAGGATGATATACCAGAAGAGGTCATTAAAGAGGTAGAAGACTTTGAGAATAGACCTGGACAAAACTGAGGTCGTTAACCTGAGGAATACAAAGAATGTCACGGAAACGCGCATCAGCGTTCACTTGTCATCGCCAGAAAAGGAATAATACACGAAGTTCTTAAAAGAATATGAGGACATATTTGCCTGGTTTTATGAAGATATGACCGGTCTCAGTACATCTATTGTAGCTCACAAACTGCCAACAGATGCAACATGTCCGCCGGTAAAGCAGAAGCTCAGAAAGTTCAAGCCAGACATGAGCTTGAAAATCAAGGAAGAAGTTACCAAACAAGTCAAAGCCAAGGTCCTCAGGGTAGTGGAGTAACCAACATGGTTAGCCAACATTGTGCCAGTGCCAAAGAAAGACGGGAAGGTTAGAGTCTGTGTCGACTACCGGGACCTCAACCGGTCCAGTCCGAAAGACGACTTCCCATTGTCGAACATACACATCCTGATCGACAACTGCGCCAAGTATGAGCTGCAGTCATTCGTTGATTGTTTTACCGGATATCATCAGATATGGATGGACGAGGAAGACATGGAAAAAACAGCTTTCATCACACCGTAGGGAATGTATTGTTAAAAGATGATGCCATCTGAATTGAAGAATGCTGGGGCCACCTACATGAGGGCCATGAATATTATTTTCCATGACATGATACACAAATAGATCGATGTGTATGTAGACAATGTCATCATCAAATCCAAGAAAGCCACTAATCACATTGAAGATAAGAGGAGGTTCTTCGACAGACTGAGAAGGTACAACTTGAAACTGAATCCCGCCAAATGTGTATTCGGGGTTCCAGCCAAAAAACTGCTTGGGTTCATCGTAAGTCGACGAGAAATAGAACTAGATCCATCAAAGGTTAAGTCCACTCAAGAATTGCCACCGCCAAAGAACAAGAAAGAGGTTATGAGTTTCCTGGGGAGGCTCAACTACATCAGCCGATTCATAGCCCAGTCCACTGTGTTTTGTGAACAAATCTTCAAGATGCTAAAGAAGGATGCTACTACTAAATGGACTGAGGACTGCCAGAAAGCCTTCGACAGAATCAAGGAAAACCTGTCAACGCCGCCAGTCCTGGTTCCACCCGAAAAGGGTAGACCGCTATTGCTCTACCTTGCAGTACTGGATAGGGCGTTCGGTTGTGTTTTGGGACAACATGATGAAATGGGGAGAAAGGAGCAATCCATATACTATCTCAGCAAGAAGTTCACCCCACATGAGGCTCGGTATTCCCTGCTAGAACGCACCTGTTGTGCTCTGACTTGGGTAGCTCAGAAGTTGAGGCATTATTTATGTGCCTATACACTTATCTTATATCAAGGATGGATCCGCTAAAGTACATCTTTCAGAAGCCGATGCCCATGGGCAAGCTAGACAAATGGCAAATATTGCTGAGTGAATTTGATATTCTCTACGTAACCCAGAAAGCAATCAAAGGACAAGCACTAGCCGATCATCTTGCCAAAAACCCCATGAGCGGAGAATACGAGTCTCTAAAGACATATTTTCTTGATGAGGAGGTCTCTTTCATAGGATAAGACATTACAGAATCCTATGATGGCTGGAGAATGTTCTTCAACGGAGCAACAAACTTTAAAGGAGTTGGCATAGGAGCAGTTCTAGTATCAGAAACAGGTCAAAATTATCCGGTGTTCGCCAAACTCAGATTCCTATGCAACAACAACATGGTTGAGTACGAAGCCTGCATCTTGGGGCTCAAGTTAGCCATTAACATGAACGTTCAGGAGTTACTAGTGATCGGGGATTTCAACTTGCTCATACATCAGGTTCGAGAAGAGTGGGCAACCAAGAACTCCAAGATACTCCCATAATTGCATCACGTAAAAAAGTTGAGGAAAAGGTTTACAAAGGCAGAATTTCGGCATGTTCCCAGAGTTTAGAATGAGTTCGCCGATGCGTTGGCCACTCTATCATCCATGATTCAGTATCCAAATAAGAACTTCGTTGATCCTATCCCGGTAAAAATCCAGGATCAACCCGCTTACTATGCTCATGTCGAGGAAGAAGCAGATGGATAACCATGGTTTCATGACATTAAGAAGTATTTATCAACAGGAGAGTACCCAAAACTTGCAAAAACTACTCAAAAGTTTATCAAATCACTTCTTTCACAGGGGAGGAATCCTGTACAGGCGGACTCCCGATTTGGGATTACTAAGGTGTGTCGAAGTAAAGGAAGCATCCAGGTTGTTGGAAGAAGTTCATGCAGGGACCTGTGGTCCGCATATGTATGGTTTTGTCTTAGCCAAGAAAATACTCCGAGCTGGATATTTCTGGATGACAATGGAGACGGATTGCATCCAGTATGTTCAAAAATGCCATCGTTGCCAGATTCATGGAGACATGATAAAGGTACCTCCTAAAGAGCTCAATGCAACAAGCTCACCATGGCCGTTCGCCACTTGGGGGATGGATGCCATTGGACCTATCGAGACTGCCGCATCAAACGGGCATAGGTTCATCCTAGTGGAAATTGATTATTTCACCAAATGGGTTGAATCAGCATCATATAAGGCAGTAACCAAAAAGTTTGTGGCAGACTTTGTCCGCGACTACATCATTTGCCGGTTCGGCGTCCCAGAGACGATCATCACTGATAATGGTTCAAATCTTAACAGTGATCTGATGAAGGCGATGTGTGAGATGTTCAAGATTAAGCAGATGAATTCTACAGCCTACAGACCTCAGATGAATGGAGCTATAGAAGTGGCCAATAAGAACATCAAGGAAATACTGAGGAAAATGATAGAAAAAGACAAGCAGTGGCACGAAAAGCTATCATTTGCTTTATTGGGATACCGTACCACAGTCAGCACATCAACCGGGATGACTCCCTATATGTTTGTTTATGGTACCGAGGCAGTCATTCCCATAGAGGTAGAGATTCCCTCCCTGAGGATTATATAGGAAGTGGAACTCAAAGATGCAGAATGGGTAAAAAGTCGCTATGAGCAGCTAGCCCTTATAGACGGGAAAAGATTGAATGCCGTTTGTCGTGGTCAATTGTATCAGAACATGATATCCAGAGCCTTCAACAAAAGAGTCAAGCCGAGACAATTCACACCGGGAAAACTGGTGTTGAAGAAAAATTTTCCACATCAGGATGAGGCCAAAGGAAAGTTCTCTCCTAACTGGCAAGTCCGGTACATGGTTCACCGGGTTCTAACAGGAGGAGCCCTCATACTTGCAGAAATGGATGGAGAAGTCTGGCCAAAGCCGACTAATTCAGATGCAGTCAAGCGTTATTATATGTAATCATTATAATTTCTGTATGATGTATTTGAACTATGCCTGATCTGATTCCTGTTTAAGAGGGGATACGTAGGCATCCTTGTGGGTTTAGTCAGAATTGAATAAAATTTTCATTTCCCCCCGATACTGGAAACTGGGGCGAAGTTGACTTTCAGCCATTCATCACATGCAGCAGTCAGAAACCCCATCCCAGTAAACTGTGGTAGAACTTTGAGGAGGACCCTCAAAATTTCGGTGAGAGAGGTTGTAACGTCTTGAACCGCGTCGCAATCGTCGGTTCAACTAAAAGAAATATATTTTTGATTATACATATTTATGTCATATTTTTAATAAATCATGAAAGTCCATTATCAAAATTGTTTTGTTTAGCAACGCTACCCCAAGCATACACGCAATATCATCGAAACAAGAGCCGAGCAGGACGAGCAAAGTCTACGGGAAGACGAACTAACCTTCCCCCTTTACGAAACTCACAATTTTTCTTTGAATATAGGCACCCCAAGACATAAAGTTATCAGATACGATTACATACTCATGCTTTTTCAGGAATACAACTCTCAGAATCATCGCCTATTTATAAGTGCTATAAGCACATGACCTCCCCAGCAGCCACAATGAAAATCAACTAGCAACTATCGTCTCTCAGCTAAGAAATTTCATTACTAGCACCTTTATTTCGTGCATTGCATAAGGCTACCTTTCTTCCTTCCGAGACTAAGCCCTGTCTCCATCTGCATTTTCTACATTGCATAAGGCTACCTTTTTTCCTTCCGAGGTTAAGCTCTACCTCCATCTGCATTTCCTGCATTGCATAAGGCTACCTTTCTGCCTTCCGAGACTAAGTTCTGTCTCCATTTGCATTTCCTGCATTGCATAAGGCTACCTTTCTCCTTCCGAGGCTAAGATCTGTCTCCATCTGTATTTCTTGCATTGCATAAGGCTACGTTTCTGCCTTTCGAGGTTAAGCTCTACCTCCATCTGCATTTCTGCATTGCATAAGGCTACATTTCTGCCTGTCGAGGTTAAGCTCTACCTCAATCTGCATTTCTGCATTTGCATAAGGCTACTTTTCTACATTCAGAGACTAAGCAATGTCTCCATCCTTCATTTCCTTGCATTGCATAAGGCAACTTTTCTGCCTTCCGAGACTAAGCACTGTCTGCATCCTGCATTTCCTTGCATTGCATAAGGCTACTTTTCTGCCTTCTGAGACTACGCACTATCTCCATCCTGCATGGCTGAAATATCGCCACCTCTCATTTGCATCAGCTGAAATACCGCCAGCTTTATTTAAACCTTGCATGGCTGAAACATCGCCAATTTTGTTTAAATCCCTCCTATTGGCTGAAAGATCGCCAATTGCATTCAAATCATTACATCGGATGAAAAATTTCCAGCTGTATTTAAATTTCTGTCGGCTAAAATATCGCCATTCATATTTATCCTTCATGTCGGCTGAAAGATCGCCATTTGTATTTAGTACTTCTTCTATGGAACATAATATAGCCTTTTCCAAAATTTTCTTTTACTCTAGCCAAAGCTAATGCACTCGCATGCCCCAAACGGGAGCTAGCATAGCGTCTAACCATACAATCAACTGCTCCCCGCAGACTCCCCCACTTGGCTCGAAGCCATTTATCAAAACACGCTCAACAACTCATAACACTTTTTACTCTAATGATGCCGCATTACCATAGTGAGATTAAACTCAAATCATTTACAAGTTTGTAAAAATAAAGATCATCTAGTACTGTAATCCTTTGCAAATCTTGCATTCATCCACGCATCAGTTGAGTCTACTGTCTAAAGCGACCCGAAATTTCAAATTTCAACACGTACCCCTTAATTAAACAAGAGACTTTCTAACATACACATAAGGATCATACCACTTAAGAACACTCCGCAGGAGATAACCCACATGCTTCGCCTCAATTTAACATTTCTACATACCTTCCACCGTCATACACATTACATAGTCATTTAGTCTTCCTAGGTATGAACTCATACCGCCACATGAAATGCACTTCACTCCCCAACAAAGAGGCGTGAAACGATCCTTCACGCGCCCATAATTCGGGCTACACATCAAATCACAATAGGAATCAAACACTTAACAGTTCATCTATTATCCAGTAAACTTCTTTGTCACTACCAAGTCATATAGATATATCTCGCAGTACTAACATACTCATCACATGGATATCCAACCACCATTCCTGCAAATAGGTACAATAACAAACATATAAGTTCAAAATACTTGCTCACACAATCAGCACCTCGGTGCTCAAGCCATAGGAAAAGATCCAGCCTCAAGTCCTCCAGACTGGCCCAACGTACACTCACAGAGATCACATCTCACCCCTTGATTGGGGAATCACAAGCCATCAAGGCACATATGATACTAAGCGCTCACGTGCGCATACAAACACGTGGAAGGAATTTCAAGAGTTTCTTTTCAAGCTGAATCAAGGATGCACGATAAGAATTCAAGAATGTGAAGTTTTCCTAAAGGTTCTACAGCCTATCGAGGATAAATACAGATGTCTCATACCGATCCGCGAGACTTTACTAAACCTACTCATGACTCATGAGACCTAGTAACCTAGGCTTTGATACCAACTTATCACGACCCAAACTCCGAACCTGATCATGATGGTGCCTCTTATGAAGACAAGGCCAGCCACTCAACCCAATTCGTCTTTTAAAATAGTTATTTAATATAATTATAGTATAATCATGGTTTAATAATACCAAATACTGGAAGCATAGATAAAAATATGGAAAATCCCACCCAATACAGCAGTTGTGGCGTGCAGCCCGATCCATATCTCGATGTGGCGTGCAGCCCGATCCATATAGCTACCTGCGCTCACTGTGGGGCGCAGACTCCGGAGGGGCTCTTACAGCCCAAGCTCTATATCACTGCATTGTGCAGCCCGATCCAATATATATATATATATATATATATCGCTGCGGCGTGCATCCTGATCCATATAAGTATCGTTGCGGCGTGCATCCCAATCCATAGTATAACACTCTCACATCCAGGCCCTCGGCCTCATATCACTCAGTGTATCCTCACGTTTGGCCCTCGGCCACACTCAGTCAGAATATAATCACAAGCCCCTCGGGCATTAGTAAAACAATATTTCTCAGCCCAAATTATCATTTAAAATATCATTTAAGACTCCAATTTGAGTAAAAGTGGCTGAGTTGTAAAGTAGTGGAGAAACAATATGATTGAGTTCAAGTAATAAGTCAAAACAGTGAAGAAACTGTGATAATAATCCCTGAAGGATTCAAGTAGTTGGCATTGATCACGCCCAACTATACCCTCTAAAAAGGACTCTGCGGACGTTGCAAATATAACCCGAGTATTACGCCCAGGGTCGAATCCACAGAGAGTTAACCTATCAATTACTATCTTCAGACCTACTAACTCTTCAGAACCAACTTCCCAAATATTTGAATCACAGTTGGTGGTTTCTTTAGTAACTAAGGTTGCAAGTAAATTAAACAGCTGTAAACTAAACTACTAAATTGTAAACAATTATGAGAAAAAGCTAAGGTAAAGATTTCCCCTATTGATGGAATACCTTCTGTTTATGCTCATACAAATTTACCAACACATCTCTATCAATCATGAACGCTTATCTTAACGTAAATCTCTCCCGAATAATCACAGTAATATACTAATTGCACTCTCCTGAGATACACTAGCTTACTTTATTTAGCACAATTCACTTTAGATTACACCCAAGGCTTCGTTATCCCTAATCCCGCCTTTAAACCTGCAATTATATATTCCTCTTATAATCTAGGAGTGGTGTTGTTCAACAATGACCTAAATATGCACTCTTTTCCAAGTTATGCACACTAAATAGGCACAACTAATTGAGGATCCTATCAATTAACTACAACAAACACAAAGTTGAACAAATAGATATTAAACTAGCAATTTGTATTCATATAAACAAAAAGTTCATCCCCTAATAGGTTCCATCAAAACCTTAGACAAGGGATTTAGCTACTCATGGCTATGGGAAAACAAACTAAGATAAGATTAATCATAAACTAGCAATAAAAATCAAAGAAAAGAAGAAAGATGTTTTGGGTATTCTTTCACAATAGTTTTCCTTGCCAAGATACTCTAAAAAACAATACATGCCTCTTTTGGGCGATGTCTAATGTTTAATATAGGGTTTAGGTCTAAAAATCCTATTTTTTACACTTTGGTCCTCGAAGTTTACTGCGCCTGCCGCGGTTAACCCTATCTGAGTCTTGAAACTTCTGCAGCTGCCTTCCACCGCGGTTCTGCCGCGGTAGCGGTATAACCGCGGCCAAACTGCTTCTCTGAATTTCAGGGCTGGCATACGAGGTTCCATTGAGAATTTACACAGTTGGCCTATTTTCTCCATTTTTGACTCCAAAACTGCTCCCTAGCCTTCCTTGGACATATATCACCTACAAATCATGAAAAGCACTAATAAGAGCATTTTGTTATCACTTTTATCATCAAAACTACACAAGAAGGTGATTATTTAAGGCATGATTATAGTCAAATTCACCTATTATCAACACCCCACACTTAAACCTTTGCTCATCCTCGAGCAAGCTAAACCACACTTCTAGGCCTAACTGTTCAATGCATTGCCCCAATTTATGTCACACCTGCTATTATAAAGGATCGACCCAAGCAGTGCAGCAATCATACCTCAAATGCAGACTCTCATGCCATGACACACTTGTGCTGGCTCTAATTACTCTAACAGAAGTGAAGACTCACTTTTTCTTCCTGAGTCATATGCCCTCACATAAAAAATATGAGAGAAGTTCCACACACATAAAATTCAACAACAAGGAACCAAATATAGGAAGAATTCACTCACTCTCAGCAAAGAGCATTCACATGCCATACAGACACTCCATAAGCTTGCCCCTAGTGTAATACTCTACTAATCGAGCCATTCAGTCGAAGATCAAGAGGTCTTTATTGGTTGTAATATAGGATAAGGGACGGGTAGTATAGATTTGGATATAGTGACTAACCTACCTAAGCACTTTTAATACATACTTCCTTTTATTACAACTTTCATGCTCAACCCCATTCATTATTCCACATTTTTGTTTCACATATGACCCCCATTTTTCTTTAGGTGCAACCGGCTTCTCCTTTTTCTTTTATTTTTTTAGATTACAATGCCAGTGTACCAATCAAACAATTCATTCTTGACTCCCCCTTTTTTTTTTCTAACTCCCTACTACCCCACACTTCGACTTTTGTATGTTCTTTAATGATTCAAGTGCTACTAGGAGGTATAGGTTTAAAAGATTAAGCTATTCAAACACAGCGATTTTGATCATTATAGGGTTATCAAAGAAAAGGCTTCAGGCTCAAAGGGGTTAACTATGGCAATATATACAGGTGGATTCACAATTATACAGGTTGCACAAAGAAATTCCTCAATCATCTCTAAAACCAAATGACTTCTATTTCGCTTTGCAAACACACATGGCAAGTTCTAGGCATCGCATGCAAGCATAGAATGCAAGCATAGAATGCAAGTAATAACTCTCACACACTTAGCATGTAACTCATTCCGAATCAGTTCATCAACACACTCATACGAGTGTTCAAGCAAGATAAGATGTGCAAAATTAAGGCATAGATTTGCGAGTCCACAAAAAAGTCTAAACGTCACACTCTCAAGTTCTTTTTAGTTATTTGCAGGTGTGCACATCAGGGGTTACATTCTATCCTTCACCCATCTAGTCCTAAAACTACAAAAGAAAAATCTACCTAACCCGGTTCAAGAAAAACCATTGGAAAAGAACCGTGGTCAAAAGAAAAACCAAGGGGGAGGTACTACACTTCCTAAAAATAAGAAAATAAAATAAAAAGAAAATCTACATGGACTACTTCCCTCAAGAGTACTTTCCAAGTAGTCCGTCATCAGGAAGAGTCCTCTAACTTTGTTTTTGGTTTTTTTTAATTTCGACTTTGACCCTCAAGAGACCCGTCGATAAGTGTCCGTCGTTGGGCCAAGTCAGCTAATCCTAATATAAGCATAGTCAAATATATACAACACTAATGCTACAATATAACAACAGCTATATACAATACAACATACAATCAGAGCAAGTCTCCCACCCCACACTTAGAATCATGGCATATCCCCATGTCATATCAAGAAAGTAAAGAGGAAAAGGGTTAGAAGACTTCCCTGAGACTCAGTCAGAGTCGGAAACGGTGCTGGGGTCTACACCGCAGGCTCTCCCCAATGCACGGAACCAGGCCATAAACCAGCTTTCAGTCCTGGACTGCCTCTGAGATATGACATCCATCCTCGTGTGTAGGCCATCCATTGAGGTGCGAAGATCCGCGACCTCTTCCTCCATGGACTGCAGCATAGGCCTGGTGGACTGTTATCTGGATAGGCCAGTCCCATAATGGGTGTATCGAGATGGTCCGGCACTGTCCGCGGACCTCCTGGATGGAGCAAGAGGGACTAGATCATCATCCTCGTCATATATCTCAATTGTGGTCCTTATTCCCCGGCCCACTCTGATGCTAGAAGCTTTGAATGCTGCTTTGGTGGCAAATCTCCATCGGCAGGATTGGTGGGGGTGTTTCTCATCAAGCACAGTGTGGTCATCAAAGAAGGGAAATAGAATCCCTTTGTCAGCAGCGGTCCCCGTATGACCATTTCATCACCAATTATCCGGGCCGCATCAAAATCCTTCCTTTTCACAAAGCACCAAGTCAACAGTGCCCGATTTAAGTTCACGTCCGTTGTATTGCTGGATGGCAGGAACCTGCTGCAGATGATAGTCAACCAACACTTGGCCAAATGGGTGAAAGAGTTAGAGTTGAGGGTTATTTGGTCACGTATCCAAATGGGTCGCCCCCCCGTGCAAAGTACATCTGTCATGACCTCCCATGTCACCCCTAGACTATCGTGGTAATAGTCGACGTCACTGGTGAACGGAGGCAGCCGCAACACCTGGTGAATTGTTGGAACTTTGGTACTGACCACCGTACCACGAACAATTACCTCCCTACCCAAGTGCAGTGGGCAGTTGGCATAAAATTCTTGAACCAGCATCTTGTTAACTGGGGCAGGGTCGTCAAATAGGAATTCTATTTCCCGCCTCCGTATTTCTTCATACATCTCCTCCTTTTCGGCTCGAAGGGCTACCTGGTCAATCGGGATCTCATGGAGAAAGGTATTTGTAGCTTTGGCGTTGAAGTCGTCCTCTGCCAGTTCTGATTGGAACCTGGACTCATCATAAGTAGGCCGCTGGGATGGGCCTCCAGATCGCCTTTGTCTTTTAGGAGCCATATGACCTGCAAGGAATCAGAAGAAACATCAAATGTGCCCTAACTAGTGCCAATCGGATGGATACTCCGACTTCACCACCCGATGGCACCAAACACTTTCCCCTATTTATTTCATTCCTACAAAGTGTCCACGCCCCCACTACGACCGTATTCAATGATAACAACCTCCACCATAGCCCCAAAATTTTCTTACCACTTCCGGCATAATATACCCCACACTTACTCCTTCGAGTGATACACTTGAAATACAACACCACCAAATACCACTTACAACACCAACACCCGTCAATTACAACAACATCAACCATCAATTACAACACTACCAAACCTAGGTTAGGCATAAAATGCCTCACATTTATACAACATAAACCAAATTTTCGGCCAAAACATGGCCCATCACCACACTTTATCACAAAAATATAGTCTAAGCCTCCAAGTCACCAAAACAACTCCACAATAATATAATAATGGAGACCCAAACACTTTGGCACCACACAACCCCATAAACATCAAATACAATAATAGAAAACATAAAAGAAAGCAACAAATTTCAAAGTTTACACTAATCCTAACTAGGGTTTACTAAAACTAACAAATAA